>OY783192.1:13640410-13859977 GCA_963678675.1 Xiphydria camelus | reverse complement strand
ATTTTGTAGTAACTTGATTTACAATAATTCTCCTTTCCAATGATGCCTTTTACTTTTTATGTATAAATCTTGAACATGGCGATCTCTTAATTGATTTCAACTCTTTTTTGGAGAGTATTTTACGTATCAATTTTTTTTGACACTGAATGAACCTGCCGCCTTTTAACATTGGAAATGTTTATTTTCGTATATGGGGGCCAAGTTACGAGTTTTCGTTCAAGGCCAAAAGATAGCGGTGTCGCGATCTCGTGTGGCCATGAAAACAGGTGAGGAGTGTGTTCAACTGTTATAATACCGTACTCACTTACACTGGTGAACGGTCGTGCGCGCACGCGATCGGTCGACGATTAAAATTGATTTCAAATCGCTTCGAGAGAAACTATATCAATTTATCCGGAAGCACGCCGGACACATCGGTTCTTTCGTACGCGAAGAAGTTCGTGGGATAAAAAATGTCGGTAAATTTTAATTCGATTCATTGGGAGGTGCAGTCCGAAAGTCCGGTTCCGGGGGTCTCGCGGAACGTCTCAAAGCATGCGAGAAGTCAGAGCATTCTAGTCGGAGAGGTGAGCTTTTGGAGTGTACTTTCTTCCGCGCGTGTGATCCCAAGCCGAGTTAACATAATGCGTAAAATTTCCAATCGATGCCAGGAATCGAAAGTTCATCGACGATGTCCGTCGTCATGACGACGCGTCGCGGTGAGACGTTCGATTATTTCGCGGAGGAGTTGAAAATCGTACCCAGCACCGAATCGCTTAGTACAGTAGCGCGTCATTTGATGGGACGATAGGCGCGTTTATTTTGTAGCTATAGCTACAATCCATATATGGATTCTAAAAGTTTGAGAAATAGCGAAAAGTGTAAGCGATATCGAGAGCGCAAACGTTTACGCGAGGTTGATTCTAATGAGTTGAGTGCGAGAACGCCGTTAACAAAAAGTGAACGAAATAGGCGGTACCGTGAGCGTATCAAGATACGCAAACTTGAAAGTTCTGGTGTTCACCCATATATTGTTTATAATAATAGTGAGAATAACACTTCTCAACGTGTAAATAATAGACGGAGAGCCAGAGCCAAAAATGGTCTCTGAATTTAATAAGCCCAGTTTTTTTTATAGTTTATTACAGTGGTTGTGTAGACAAACATACTGCGGTCAGTCAAGCGAAAGCTGGGGCATATGTCTCAGGGACGCTATCAAAGTTGTCGTTCCTGCCGGGGTAATAATTTGAATTTAATAAGGTTGAAAATCGGTATACAACTTGTATATTGCATATAAATAAAGGTTACGAAGTCAGTCAGCTGAATGTGGGGGCGGAGCTGGTCAGTCAGCAAAAAAAGAAATGTAAATTTCGCACGCGCTCGGCGTTGCAGGCGATTTCAAATCAGAGTATAGGAAAGAGCGCAGGTATACTCGTAGGGGGGGTAAGAGACAATAGCTCGGGGTCTGTTCCGTCGCACCGAGCGTACATAGGTCGTAAATATCACGGACAATTCGTTAACAGCCATCTCCCGCAGTGCCCGCTTTGACCGATACCGTCATAAAAGTGATCCGAGCCGGCTAAAGGAGAGGAGTGTCCGATGCCGCCGATAAACAATTGGGGAATTTTGATACTTAGTTTTTCCATTTCGCCAGCGTCATCGACATCCTTGCCCTGGTCGATCAGGGTGCGTCGCGTCGCGTCGCGTCACGTTAGCCCACGCTATCCCCTCCATTGGGCTACGATACGAATATATAAATTACTAGCAGCCCGTCCCGGCTTCGCACGAGTAGATTGTGGATTGATTTTGGTCGTCATTTAATGAATTTTTAGCAGATATCTGTACTCATAGGTAGGGAGCCATGCTACGCTAAAAAACACATGTATTTAATTTAAATTGGAAAGTATATTTCTTTTATTAATTTATCTTAAGGCCAGCGGATAGACAATGTTTTTTATTTTTTTATTTGGAGTAAAAACGTGTAAATTGTTCGGTATGCCAACTCTGGAGCAAGCCACATACAATTTGTGTGAAAAACATGAATTTTCCAAATTTAAGCCAGCAATGGTCAACCATTGACCTTGTGCTTTGTTGATGGTAATAGCAAAAGCAAGACGCAAAGGGAACTGGAGCCGCTTGGATTCGAATGTTAAATCGTTGGAAATCATAGGTATGCGTGAATGAGGACGTCTTCGCCTTTGAATTTGCCAGTTATGATTGTTACCTCGATTAAATTTGGTTGGCACTAAGGGATTTTTCGTGTAACTGATTTGGAATATTATGTCAGATGTAAGAGATTCCAAATGAAGGTCATGGTCAAGGTCAAATACAATATCACCATTGCACAGCCACTAAAAAATCCTAAACCCTACTATCAAAAAGAATTTGTATAGGGCCCATAGCTTTCATGGTACGAAGCCGAACTGTGCTTGACCTCAATTTGACCTCCGCTGACCATAAAAGTCACATGGAAATAATGGTCAAGGACATATTTGAACGTGAAATTTCCCGCTCTTTTCATTTCCGGTATATAAAATAGAGGTTCGGATTTTAAAAAATCAATTTTACCTAGAAGGTCATTGTCAATGTCAAATCCAATATGACCATTGGGTAGCCAGGGAAAAATCCTAAAAGTTTTATATAAAACGTTTTTCTCTAAAACGATTTTCCGCTGAGATAATCAGCTGTGCCTGGACTTTTTGAGCACCCTGTATAAGATTTACTAACTCAGAAACCTTCGCGAGCATGCGTCCAACCATTCCCCAAAGTTTCATCGCAATCGGATGAACGGTTTAGGAAGGCATAATAATCATCCGTACTGCTACTTTTTGAACACCTTGTATACGATTTACTAACTCAGAAACCTTCGCGGGCATGCGTCCAACCATTCCTCAAAGTTTCATCGCAATCGGATGAACGGTTTAGGAAGGCATAATAATCATCAGTACCGGTACTTTTTGAACACCCTATATAAGATTTATTAACTCAGAAACCTTCGCGGGCATGCGTCCAACCATTCCCCAAAGTTTCATCGGAATCGGATGAACGGTTTAGGAAGGCATTTGATATTACCTTAAAGGTCACGGTCAAGGTCAAATCCAATACGACCACTGTGTAGCCAAGGGAAAATCCTAGTTTTGTATTAAACATTTTTCTCTAAAATGTTTTCCCGTTGAGATAATCGGTCGTACCGGGACTTTTTGAACACCCTGTATAAGATTTACTAACTCAGAAACCATCGCGGGCATGCGTCCAACCATTTCCCAAAATTTCATCGTAATCGGATGAACGGTTTAGGAAGGCATAAGAGACATACAGACAGACAGACAAACATTCATTTTTATATATATAGATAGATTACTAGCAGCCCGTCCCGGCTTCGCACGGGTAGCTTGTGGATTGATTTTGTCCGTCCACCACATTGTTAGCTACGGAAAAATCCTAAGCTATTCTATCAAAAAGAATTTTTATAGGGCCCATAGTTTTCATGGTACGAAGCCGAACTGTACTTGACCTTCAAAAAGTCCCGGTACGGCTGAATATCTCAGCGGGAAATCATTTTATAGAAAAATTTGTAATACAAAACTTTTAGTATTTTTCCCGGGCTACCCAATGGTCATATTGGATTTGATCTTGACCATGACCTTCAAGATTATATCAAGGTCAAATTAATTTTTTTTCGCGTTCAAATGTGTCCTTGACCATTTTTTTCATGTTACCTTTATTGTCAGCGGAGGTCAAATTTAGGTCAAGCATAGTTCGACTTTTTGTGAACACCCTGTATAAGATTTACTAACTCAGAAACATTCGTGGATATGTGTCCAACTGTTCCCCAAATTTTCATCGCAATCGGATGAACGGTTTAGGAAGGCATAATAATCATCCGTACCGGTACTTTTTGAACACCCTGTATAAGATTTACTTACTCAGAAACCTTCGCGGGCATGCGTCCAACCATTCCCCAAAGTTTCATCGCAATCGGATGAACGGTTTAGGAAGGCATAATAATCATCAGTACTGGTACTTTTTGAACACCCTGTATAAGATTTACTAACTCAGAAACCTTCGCGGGCATGCGTCCAACCATTCCCCAACTTTTCATCGCAATCGGATGAACGGTTTAGGAAGGCATAATAATCATCAGTACCGGTACTTTTTGAACACCTTTTATAAAATTTGCTAACTCAGAAACCTTCGCGGGCATGCGTCCAACCATTCCCCAAAGTTTCATCGCAATCGGATGAACGGTTTAGGAAGGCATAATAATCATCCGTACCGGTACTTTTTGAACACCCTGTATAAGATTTACTAACTCAGAAACCTTCGCGGGCATGCGTCCAACCATTCCCCAAAGTTTCATCGCAATCAAATGAACGGTTTAGGAAGGCATTTGATATTACCTTAAAGGTCACGGTCAAGGTCAAATCCAATACGACCAATGGATAGCCAAGGTAAAATCCTTAAGGGGGGACATACAATTACACCGATGAAAAAATCGATTTTTTTTTATATTTTTAAACGATAGGCCTGTATGTGAAGAATATATTCTGAAAGTTTGAAAGCGGAATTCGAAAAACTCCGGAAGTTACAGCCCGAAAACGGTAAGTGGTTTTAACATTGGTTTTACACGTGTCGAAACTTTAAACGCGTTTTTCTCGAAACTACATTTCTGAAACTGGTGTACACGATTACGCAAAAAGTATTGAACCGCTTGAGTTCCCCTTTGGTAAACATGTTGGTAACATTATTACCTTCTATATGACGAAGCCCGATTTCAGAAAATTTCGAAAAAAACTATTTTTTTAATACAAATTCTGAAGAAATTTTGCATGAAAACTCGATTTTTGTCTTTGACTGCGTGCCGTTTTGTCAAATTTGTCTTTTTTTGACTTTTCTCAACGTCACATAGAAACTACACGTGTTTTAAATAAGAAAATGTTTGTATTTTGTTGCAGATCGAATTTCACGAGGAGCTAGGTTGTACACCGTTTTGGAAGTCGCGCCGCAACCTACCTGTAACTCTGTACCATAGCTCCGCCATTTTGACGACAAATGGATTGAAAAAATTTTTTTTCATACTTGAATACCCTATTAAACAATACCTTCAGTGCGATGAATGTAGAATAAATATTTCTTGGTTAAAAAAATTCCTCAAAATTGCCTCGCTTTTCCTTGGTCTAATTGTATGTCCCCCCTTAAAGTTTTGTATTAAACATTTTTCTCTAAAATGTTTTCCCGCTGAGATAATCGGCCATACCGGGACTTTTTCAACACCCTGTATAAGATTTACTTACTCAGAAACCATCGCGGGCATGCGTCCAACCATTTCCCAAAATTTCATCGCAATCGGATGAACGGTTTAGGAAGGCATAAGAGACATACAGACAGACAGACAGACAGACAAACATTCATTTTTATATATATAGATTTAACGAACTAGATTCAATAGGCTATTAATTAATTATAATATAATAATATTGAAAATGTATTATATATGTACAGAATAGACATTACAAATAATATTTTAATAACTCATTCATTATCAAATTCTGCCTCCGAATCATCAAATTCGTTGATTTCGCTTAAACGTCAACAACGCAACTTCTTACTTCAATAGGTGTTCAAGTCATATCGATAATAAGTACGAAATAAACTATTTTGAGCATGCACAAAATGTTTATATTGAATTGTATCTTACCTTAACTCTTGTCTATACTTTTTACTTAAAGCCGTAAACTTTCTGTAGCAAACTACATGGTAGCACTCAATTTGTCCTGGATTCGATGGCAAAGATATATTGTCATACGTTAAATTATATTTTGCACGAATTCGTAAAACTGCTTTACAATTTGTTAAAGTCTTCTCTGTAAATGATATTAATAGCTGATGCTTCTTGAGGTAGAATACACAAATTTTGTTCATTTTGAAACGAAACACATGCGTCGCTCACTACGGTTTAACCATTGTTCAATACAACACGAATTGAGACTCGACACTTGATGGTTGATAGTACATTGAAGGACACGCTTTTAGCCCCGATTTATATATTCGCATCGTAGCCCATTGGAAGGGATAGCGTGGGCTAACGTGACGCGACGCGACGCACCCTGATCGACCAGGGCAAGGATGTCGATGACGCTGGCGAAATGGAAAAACTAAGTATCAAAATTCCCCAATTGTTTATCGGCGGCATCGGACACTCCTCTCCTTTAGCCGGCTCGGATCACTTTTATGACGGTATCGGTCAAAGCGGGCACTGCGGGAGATGGCTGTTAACGAATTGTCCGTGATATTTACGACCTATGTACGCTCGGTGCGACGGAACAGACCCCGAGCTATTGTCTCTTACCCCCCCTACGAGTATACCTGCGCTCTTTCCTATACTCTGATTTGAAATCGCCTGCAACGCCGAGCGCGCGCGAAATTTACATTTCTTTTTTTGCTGACTGACCAGCTCCGCCCCCACATTCAGCTGACTGACTTCGTAACCTTTATTTATATGCAATATACAAGTTGTATACCGATTTTCAACCTTATTAAATTCAAATTATTACCCCGGCAGGAACGACAACTTTGATAGCGTCCCTGAGACATATGCCCCAGCTTTCGCTTGACTGACCGCAGTATGTTTGTCTACACAACCACTGTAATAAACTATAAAAAAAACTGGGCTTATTAAATTCAGAGACCTTGACACGCGTGCGGGGAACGGAAAAGGGAAAGGCGCAAAGGGGGCCGCGGAAGGAAGCGGTGGAAGGCGCAAAGGCGCCGCGGTCGGGAAGGCGTGAAAACGCCGCGGAAGGAAGCGGTGGAAGGCGCAAAGGCGCCGCGGTCGGGAAGGCGTGAAAACGCCGCGGAAGGAAGCGGTGGAAGGCGCGAAGGCGCCGCGGTCGGAGAAAGGCGTGAAAACGCCGCGGAAGGAAGCGGTGGAAGGCGCGAAGGCGCCGCGGTCGGAGAAAGGCGTGAAAACGCCGCGGAAGGAAGCGGTGGAAGGCGCGAAGGCGCCGCGGAAGGAAGCGGTGGAAGGCGCGAAGGCGCCGCGGTCGGGGAAGGCGTGAAAACGCCGCGGAAGGAAAAGGGGAGAAAGAAAAGGGAACCCAAATGCGAATCGAGTCGTCTATTGGAAGAGTCCTAAGAAGGACTGAGGGAGGTATCCAGGCGTCTCCCTCGACGCTCGAGTGCCCGCTACGTTTTTTTTTTTTTTTTTTTTTTTTTTTTTGAAGAAGGCGAGGAGGGGAATCTTCAAGAAGACACCCAAGATGTTGGCAGGGTAGTGTCGGATTTCTACCGACTAAACCCCTCCTCGTGGTTACCAACCGCTAGGGTTATAAACCGAGTAGAAGACGAAGTATGGGGGTGAACGACTTAGTAATGTGAGCACCTGCAGCTAGATGGGGCCACAGGCGCGGAAAGCCCGAGAGCGAAGTAAGGGGGAAAACAATTTAAGGTTAGGTGAAGGCGTTAGTTGAGAAGAATACAGGGTCTGCGGACCTTATCCGTGGGTCTGCAAGTGTAATTGCTGAGTGCTTTAATAGAGGGGTTTACGTGCGACTTGACGGAGGTACGAAGGTTAACTGCGTACTTGGTAGCCGCAGTATCGAGAGACGGAAGTCCGGTTTCACGAAGCAGTTGTTTGTTCCTAATGAACCAGGGGGAATTAAGAGAGCCTCTGAGGAGTCTCATGTAAGTGCCGTGGAGTCTGGATAGTTTCGAAGGGGAGGCCGAACCCCAGACGGGAATGGCATACGAGCAAATGCTCCTAATCAGCGCGTTGAAGGCCCTGACCTTGGTGACCTGAGAGATATTCCGGTTGTTGAAAAATGGTTTCAGGGAGACGAATGCCCCGTTGGCTTTGCCGCGCACGGAGGAAATCTGCTTGACCCAGTTTAACTTCCTGTCAAAAATTACCCCTAAATATTTGACAGAGTTACTCCAGGGGATTAGATGATTATTTACTGAGAGACGATCCGGGGGGATATTTCGGCGAGAGAAGAAGATAGCCTCTGATTTGGCTTCGTTGAGGGAGAAACCCCACATATGATACCAATCGAGGAGTTCGGGTAAGAATTTGTTAACAACTGAGGAGCAGAATTTCTTGGTTTTCGAGGAATATAACAAAGCGACGTCATCTGCGTATTGCGCAGTGATGATTTTGTCGTGGGTGGGGATATCGTGACAGTATAGATTAAATAGAGTAGGCGAGAGTTTAGAACCTTGTGGAACTCCGGCCGTGATAGGCTGCGGATCGGAGAAGCTTTTCCCCGAACGGACTCTAAAAGATCTGTCTGAGAGAAAGGACCGAATCAGACCGATCAGGTAGTGAGGGAATTTTAGCTCATTTAATTTGTAGATTAAACCCTCGTGCCAGACTCTGTCGAAGGCTTGCTTGGCATCGAGCAGGAGCATAGAGGTGTGGTGAGACTTGTTAAGGTTGTCCGCGACGAGTTCAGCAACGCGGAGGAGTTGGTGGCAGGTACCGTGCCGGGGACGGAAACCATGCTGGAAGTCGGGGAGGATGTTGGCCTCGGAGCAAAATCTGTTAAGGCGGGTTAGTATGATACTTTCCGCAACTTTGCTGAGGGCAGGGAGCAGGCTAATTGGCCTGTAGCTGGAGGCTTGATTTAGAGGCTTTCCCTGTTTAGGAAGACAGATGATTGTTGCTGTCTTCCATGCGGGGGGGAAATATTGCAAACGCATCATAGCGTTGATGATGTTACAGATGGCGACGATAAGGATGTGCGGGAGAATTTTGAGGACCCCATTGGGGATGGAGTCATAACCTGGAGCTTTATTCTTCTTTAAGGATTGAACGGTTAACGCGATTTCGCAAGGAGAGGTGTGAGGGAAGGAGAGGTCTTCTAGACTGATATTTTGGACGGCATCTGTGATAGTGGAATGAAAAAAGGCGAATTTGTCGCGTATAGGAAACGGGGAACATTGTTCTTTAAGGGATTCAGCGAAGATATTAGCCTTGTCGCTATCTACCGGGTAGGCGATTCCGTCTTTCAGGAGAGGGGGGGAATAAGGCTGTCTATTCCTGAGGGATTTGATGACTTTCCAGCAACTTTTTGGGCAGGTTTCGGCTAAGGAAATGTATTTATTGAATTGTTCGTTCCGAAAGATCTGGAGTGCGGACCTGAGGTCGCGTTTTAAAGAATTTAGATGGGGGCGGAGGGCGGGGTTGCCTGTGCGTTGCAGATGTCTGCGGATTCGTCTCTTTTTAGCTATAAGAGCTCTGATCTCGGGTGGAAGACGGGTGTCAATCGAGCGGGGGGAAATCGGGAAGCTTGCTAGTTCCATTTTCGATTTGATTTCATGGGTGAGCGAGTCGACTGCAGAGTCAATGTCATGAGTGGTACGAATGGTAGAACATTTGAATGTCGTGGTTTCAAAATGGTAGCGAAGTGCTAGCCAGTTGATTTTCGACATTGTCGGAATTTCAGAGGAGAGGTTTCCTGGGATTTCCAGCAGGACCGGGTTATGGTCGGAATTTAGAGCTGGGATAGTCCAGGGGTCTTTGGATAACGTTACATTCTTGGAGATGAAAATGTCAAGAATATCGGGATTATTAGCACCTGAGAAATGAGTTGGGGCCGAAGGAGCTTCTACGGAGAAACTATGCGCTCTGAGTAGATTGAATAATAAGGTGCCTTTCGAGTTTTTAGCGCGACATCCCCAGGAGTCGTGCTTGGCGTTGAAGTCACCGGCCAGGATCGTAGGAGTGTTCTGGTCCAGGAGGGCAGGGATTTCGGCTAAGTTGTTAGCGCCCGGAGGGGAGTAACAGGAAATGATCCTCAATGGGTTGTTATTGTGGGTGACCTCGATGCCGCAGGTCTCCAGTGAGGGAGTATGAGTGCTGATTGCCTTGTGGCGGAGGGAGTTACGGATGATTGTCGCTACACCCCCGTGTTTGGAGTTTGGCCGGTCGCGTCTATAGACGGAGAAATTGGGGATGTAGAGCTTATGAAGGGGTTGTAGATGGGTTTCCGAGATACAGGCCACATCAATGGAAGACTCGTTGAGGAGTTGCGTTAGGAGGAGCGTTCTGTGTTTGTTGGCCGCAAGGATGCCGTTGGCGTTCCAGTTGAGGATGGTGAGGTGACCCTTAGTGGAGTTGGACGTCCGGCTGTTGGAGTGCCCAGGTGAATTTGGTGGCGAAGTCGCGAAAAAGCTCTAGAAGAGTCTGGTTTTGGTGGGGGGCGGCTGGGGCCGGGGGTTGTTGAGTGGGTTGGCGCGGGGCAGGGGAGGTGGAGGGGCCACTGGTGACCTGCGCGAACGAGCGAGCAAGTGGTGGAGGAGGAGGAAGTGCGGTTAGGGCCGAGGGAGATTCGACACCAGGGCGGCTACGTAGGAGCGCGGTCGGAGCGGTGGCCGGGGGCGTGGGGGGAGATGCTCGTGTAGAGGCCGAAGTTGCTTGAGGAGCTTTAGGACAACTCCGGAAGGTGGCACGGTGCGGGCCGCCGCAATTGGCGCAGGTTGGCGATTTATCTGGCTTGTCTTTGGACCGACAAGTAGAAGTTTCATGGTTCCTAGCGCAGAAGGCGCAGACCCAGGAGGCATGGCAGTAGTTTGCCGTGTGCCGGAATTTCATGCAGCGACGGCACTGCGGGATAATCTTAGATTTTCTTTTCGGTTCAACTTTTACGCTGAGACCGGAAAGCGATTTTATGTTGTAGATGGATTTAGCGGATGGGGATTTGGCGTCGAGGTAGACGCAGACAAGAGGCCATATATTATCGCCTTTCTTCATGCGGTAAACAGACTTGACTGGCAGGCCCTTGGTGGCGAGTTCGGAGCGAATATCGTCTTCAGAGAGGGATTCCAGAACGCCCCTGATCACTACGGTCAGGTCTTTGTCCTGGGGGATTTGATTGGTGGTAAACTGGATTTTGTCTATGTCCAGCTTGGAAGTCAGGCGGCGAAAATCGTTAACCGATTGGAGGTATACTTTGACCGAGTCAGAAGTATTGACCGCGCGGCGGAAGGGGATATCCTGATCTGCCAGGAATTTCTGAATGGAAGTCCATTTGGATTTCTGCGTGATGCAGATGGGCGGGAGATTGGAGGAGCCATTTTCCTCGGACTCCGAATCCGAGACGGAGTCGGAGTCGGACCCCGAGGAACTGGCTGCTGGAGTGGTTGATTTCTTTCGCTTGACCGATCTTCGGGACTGGGTTAGCCAGGGATTCCCGTCGATTTCCATAGCGGGGGTGGATTGCGTCGCGACAAACGGCGAGGAGGAGGGGGAGGACCTTTGGTGGATGGAGTGCAGGAGGGCCTTCACTCTGGCGATCTGGGCGTCGGAGTCGGCGAGAGCCTGGAGGATACGGGATCTATCATCCTCGAGGCGGCTGAGGGTCGCGCTTAGGGATTCGGCGGTTGGGGAGGGTGAGCTGTCCGAGGTAGGAGGGGCGAGCTCAGTTTGAGCGGTGGAAGCAGGGGTGAGCGTATCTTGCGATATACTCATATTGGTTAGTGGGAGGAGAGGTGAAACAGAAGGCGATCTACAATGATGGAATAAGAGTTGTAGAGCCCTAAGAAGGGCTAGTTGAGTGAACGGCGACTGCCGCCCGGCGGGGCAGCCGCTGTATACCTGTACGTACCTTAGTGGATATATAAGAGTGGCAGCAGCCCGCCACGGTGGACCTGAACCTTTAGGGGGTGGGGCCCCTGGGTGAAGAGGGTCGTGGTCACTGAGCGACCTTCCTTATCCTGAACTGCGCAGCGATTTCAGAAACGTCCGAATGGTGCGAGAGCTCCGGTAAGACTGTGAGTGATGAATGAGTGTGCCCGCTACGCTCAACGCCCGCTCTTATATACCTAACGCGGAGGGGACCGTTATCGGTCCTATTGGCCGGTAACGGTCGAGTGGGGGCGACTTGCGGCAGTCTCCCTGATTGGCGCGACGTGACGTGCTCGATGCTCCGCCGCACCAATCCCCCGCGAGCAGGCCAGTGTCCACTGCGCGCTGCCCGAGAGCGTCAAGCGCTCTCTAAAGACTAACTATGCTATGCTATGCTATGCTATGCTATGCTATGCTAGGGACTTATACTTATAAAAATGACGCACGTCAACCTTTTTTGGCTCTGGCTCTTGGACTATAATGGCAGTAAAGTGGTACAGGGAAAAAATGACAGTGAAGTGGTACAGGTAGAGGTTCCTTCCTCATTAGATATTTGTACTAATTTTTGGCGCGTACGCGAAAACGTGGGGCAGCCACAAAGAAAACGCTTTAATGTTGAAGTATACTTTAAAGAGTATATGGATAAACATTTTTTTCGGATAAATTGGACGATTATTGTCGCGTGTGTGATCGCATTTGGTGGACGAGCAGATTAACACACCTTCGAATTGATACGACCATATACGATTTCGTGAAATCATTAAGTTACTATGACACGCAAGAGCCATTCATGGTGTGTTCTAATTGTTGTACGTTTATGCGGCGTAAGAAAATTCCTTCCTTAGCAACCTTTAATGGGTACTTTTATCTTGAAATTCCTAAATATTTGCCCGATTTATGTCCGTTATCTGAGCGTCTTATTTCGCCTCGCATACCTTTTATGCAAATTCGTCATATTAGATATTTTGCTGGTTCTCGGCGTTTAATCGGTCAAGTTGCAAATGTGCCTGTAGATATCAATAATATGGTTATGGCATTATCGCGGCGTTTGGAAGATGATTTCACTTTTAACGTGTGCCTCAAACGAAAATTACTTCATAAAAGTTCGTATATGTGGCGGGGTGTATTTCTAAAACAAATATAAAAATGTGGCTCAAAGAATTAGTGAAAATACCATTGTACCGAAAATACAATATCGTGATACATGAGTCATTTTTCCACAATAACTGTTCTGATGACGAAGAGGATGATGGTACCTTGCGTTACACCCATCTCCTTGCAAACAGCCATCGCAATATCGATATTAATATTCGGCGAACTATTGAACAAGTTACTAAACATAATGAACGTCGCATGACATCAGAAGAAATCTTATCGAGGATGCAGGAAACATTGTTTTTGGGAGAAGATGTGATTCTTGATATGGCTCCGGGACAGCATACTCGACCATTCGCCTTATCATTCGATGCAGACGCTGAGGAATTGTCTTTTCCCATGATTTATTTCGGTCAACCACGAGAGTTTCCGGTGCGAGCTACTGCTTATTCGATGGCTACAAGTGAGATAAGAAGACGCGATCGACGTGGAGTCAAGTCTAATCATATTTTGTACATGGCCGCAAAGATAATGAGATTCCGTGTTATAGATAGTCTAAATGTAATGTTCCGAGCGAATAATTCTAACGTTCACATAATATTACTAGAAGTGATATCGAAAACCGACAGTTCATTAAAGAAACTATGGAACGAAATGAATCGTTTATGCGCCATATTCCCAACTCTGTTCAGTACTGGTATACTCGTAAACGAGACTTATTTGGTATGATGAGACAATTAGGTAAGCCGACAGTGTTTCTTACCTTAAGCGCGTCGGAAACTTATTGGTTGCCATTGTTACAATATATCTATAGATTTCAAAATAATTTACCAGCTGATCAAGACATTCCAGACGAAATATTTCACGGTATGAATGCAACTATAAGAGCAGAGTTGGTTAATAGTGATCCAGTTATCTGTTGTTTGTATTTCGATAAATTGGTTGATACAATAATTAATGCTTTGAAACGAACAACCGGGCCATTCGGAAAATCTCGTATTATAGATTTCTTTCGACGTGTCGAATTCCAACATCGAGGTAGCCCTCATTGTCACATGTTACTATGGTTAGAAAACGCACCATCCGATACAGAGAGGCGATTGATTGAAGGTGTAGATGTGCCCGAGGTAATTGAATCATTAGATTCTTTAAGTACTGTTGATCAATCTTTATTAGTTGGTGGGAGACAGTTGCAGACTCATCACCATACGCACACGTGTTATAAGAAGAATGCAAGAAAATGTAGATTCGGGGCTCCTTTTTGGCCAATGAAACTAGAATTTTAATGCCGGTACTTACTGCGGATGGAGACGAAGCGTTGCTTCAACGCTACAACAGTTTGCACGAAAACTTAGAAAATAATCATTACGCTGACGTTCATCAATTTCTTACAATGAATCTAATCGAGACGTTGGATGAATATTTGCTCATTATACGACATGGTATGCACCGCCCTGTGGTGTTTTTAAAACGAGATATCGATGACATTTGGACTAGTCCATTTAACCCTGTAATATCTTCTGTATTACAATCTAATATGGATATTCAATTTATATTAGATGAGTACTCGTGCACAGCGTATGTGGCAGATTACGTAAATAAATCTGAACGCGGATTCAGTTCATTGCATCGTGAATTGGTAAAGTTGAGAGATGAGTATCCTGATATGGATTACGATGCATGTTTGAAACAATTAGGGAAACGTGTATTAAGTAATGTCGAAATATGTACGCAGGAAGCAGCTTGGTTTTTATTGCGATTGCCGATGTCAGAGGCATCGAGACAAGTTGCGTTTATACCTACTCAACATCCGACAGAACGATTTCTTGCGAAAAAGCCGAAAGTACAAATGGATAATGAACATTTAATAGCGGATTCAAATGATGTTTGGTATTGCAATATAATACAATATTATGAGAGGAGACCTTCTGATTTAACTAACGTGTGTTTAGCAGATTTCGTCGCCTGGTATGATCGTAAGCGTACTCGACAAACAAATCAGATAGTTAATGGTAGTCTCGACCAACACCGCGTCGAAAGTGACGATGATAGTGATAGCAATCATGTTGACCGCGACGTTAATGATAGTGTACAATACAGGAAACGAACTAAAGTAAAGGTGTTACGATGGAAAACATAAATTAAGCGATGATCCCATGAATTATATGCGAGAAGTAGTAACATTATTTTGACCTTTTCGAAGCGAAGAATTGGAATTGCTCGATCGAGATGAGTACATGCGTATTTTTATGAGATACATACCGACGCACTGTTGAATAAGAGTATGAAAGTGGATTGTCTATCGAGAATGTGGTACGTATTATTGATGAAACATTACATGCTGCATTAAATGAAGAGGTAAATAGTAACAATAGTCCAGTTGGTCCAGCGTTACGGAACGTTGAAGTGCCATATTTACAACGAACGCAGGATCAGTTGAATCAAAGTGGAAATAGGGATATAGATACCATACAACGCTACAGTACAGTTCGACCCGTGGAAAATATGTTATCACATGCAGATTTCTGTACCCTATTGCGATCTTTAAATGCTGGACAATTAAGGTTTGCAATAGAGTTAATACATCACCTGACACACGATGACTCGCCGCCATTGCAAGTGTTTTTTACTGGTCCCGCAGGATCGGGTAAAAGCTACGTGTTAAAAGTATTAATGGAAACTGCGAATAGATTTACTACCCGCAATAATATAAGTAAATGGGCTTTTATTGCTTGTGCAACTACTGGTAAAGCAGCGGTTAATATTGATGGCACGACTGTTCACACAGCAATTAATATCGACATTAACACAAAACGGCGATTGCCATTAAAGAATGATGTGTTACAAACAATGAAATGTGACTTCCTTGGAGTTAAGACTGTTATAATTGACAAAGTGAGTGTGATGAGTTCAGATATGCTTATTCAAGTTGGGGATCGGTTACGTTCGTTGGGCCCCGATCCGACTCAGCAGTTTGGAGGTATGAATATAATATTTTGTGGTGACTTGCGTCAATTACCGCCCGTTAATGCTAGAGCTGTCTACGTTTGACCACCTAACATGTTGCAAGATAATATGTTGTGGCACAATTTAAATTATTATCCATTGACAGAAGTAATGAGACAATCAGATATTCAGTTTTCCTCCATTTTATCTAGAATACGCAATGGTAATGTACTTAACGATATAGAGCGGTCTTTCATTGAAGGGCGATTCTTTTTTACCTCTGAGCAATTGGAGCAAATGGATGTGCGCAGTGCTATACGATTGTTCCATAAAAACGTGGACGTAGATCAATACAATTATAATGTTATGAATGATGCTAAAACGTTCTCCTTTCACTAGCTAAAGACGAAGTACGAGGTTATGTGAACGTGCAACAGTTGAAATCAACGCATGATAAATTGAGAAAAATGGATGTTGCTAGCACTGCGAATATGCCGTTAAAACTATTATTGGTTATAGAGAGTTCATACATAGTTACGCAAAATTTAGATAAAGCAGACCGATTGATTAATGGATCATTCGGATACTTGAAATACGTGGAAATGGATGATAATGGCGAAATCTTACGTTTATGGTTTCATTTTTCAGATCGTAATGCAGGTAAAATGTTACGGTTAAAATATGCAGCACACGCGCATGCTTTAGACTTGTCCTCGGAATGGATCCCACTTTTACGAAGAGAAGCAATTATAGACGTAAAATCAAAAATTATTAAAGTTCGAAGAAAACAATTTCCTGTTATACCAGCTCATGCTATAAGTATTCACAAGTCACAGGGAGGAACGTACGATCAAGTAGTTTATGAATATTGCAAATCACACGAAATTTCACTGGTCTATGTAGCTATGTCTCGGGCTAAAACAATCGAAGGTTTATTCTTCACAAATAAGAAACATGATCACAAATTCTATCATTGTAGCAAGAATAAGGATCGCCAGATTCTGCGAACCGAACTTAAACGTTTGAGAAAACATGGATTTGTAACAATTGTCGACAAATGTACAGATTTTTTTATAAATCCCGCGTATCCATCGGTTGCTTATTTTAACGTACAAAGTTTAAACGCGCATATGTTGGACGTCTTACATGATCCAGTATTACCAAAAGCCTCATTACTTTCCATGTCCGAAACTTGGATGGAAGATAAAGATCCGCCAGTTGATGTTGCCAGCTATCGCTGTATAGCACGTAAAAATAATGGGCGTAATAGAGCTGGAGGAGTTGCTATATATGGATCTTTGACTTCTCGATTGGAAAATAGATATGAAATAACTTACGATACTACAAATATTTCTTACAGCGACGTGTGTTGTGTTCGAATAAAATATGAGGGCAGAGCACTGCAACGAAAACATTTTTACCTCATAACTATTTACGCTAAACCAGATGTAACGAAAAATCAAGTAATGCAGCTAATGGACTGTGCGTTGATGCGATTCAGCAAGTACCCATTGATGTTTGATATCAATCATTCTACAAATTTGTATAATAGTCCGTTACTTATATATGCGGCGATTTTAATTATAACGTAAATTGTTCAGAATTAACAATGTATCTACAGAATCGTTACCTACTCTGTTTCATTGGCTTCTAAAAGTTTAATAACTACTCGACATGGCACGTCAATAGATGGAATATTTTACAGAAACGAACAAGTTGAAGTTATTCCATACGTATCGTATTTTAGTACCATGCGCCGTTGCTAGTGCAGTCAGCAGATAACCCCACTCTTTGTGCAGAAGAGGCGGGCTACTCAGCTATCGCTGTGTCGCCACCTCGAGCTGCAGTATCACCTGTACCGTTTGTGGAGCAGTGTACTAGTGACTCAGATGCAGACGACGTGAGTGTATAATTGGCGGGTGTATGGGAAAAGAGGTATAACTACATTTGGACTAACATACTTGTAAAATTTCTTTTTTATTATAAAATCTTAAACATTAGTGGATTTCAATAAAATTCTAAAAACCATTCTATAGAGTATTATTTAAAATAAAATAACTTATCCATTCATATAGAATGAAACCAGTTGAACCCATTTATCCGCAAACTAATATTTTTGATTTATACCTCTTTTCCCATACACCCGCCAATTACTGACTATATCGAATAACAGTTTTAGAGTGCTGGATAATAATGTTTTCGAATACCGATAAAGATTCTGCTTTGAAGCAAATCTTTTTACAAACTGAAATGGCAGCCTCCAGCCCGCAACCTTCGTCCAGACCTAAAAAGTTGAAAATGCGGTGTACACGTTCCAAGCCAGAGAGTACTCCTTCTATCGACGATGATTCTGAGAGTGTTCGAGGAACTTCTGTTCCACCATCGCCGAATCGTCAATTACCGATAAGCACATTTTTCCCGGACGTTTCGTCATCATCCGATGAGCCGAGCATGATGACATTGGCAAGACTCCTTATATGGTTAAACCACCATCAAGTAATGTTAAGAAAATAATTATCTCGTTGAATAGTTCTTAATTTTTAATTTCATGTGTTATAGGCATATTGTTTGATGCACTTGAATTGGATAACTTTTATGAGCGTTACAAGAGATCTTTACCAGATTGTCATCCTATTCGCATCGCCGCTGAAGTGCAGGACATGAACTACAAGTTTCGGAAAAGTGCTATCAATAAGGCAAATTTTTGTCAATTTAATTATAAGAAACCTCTGTTGTTATTCGCAGTAACTAACGCGTACGGGGTTTTCATCGCTACCCCCGAGGAGTACTTTTGTAGATCGACGATTCATGACATTAGAGCGTTACAGCCACGACATCGGGTTACATTGTTAGTCCCGACTATTCAGCATTGGTGGAACGCTGAAAGTAAAGCGTTGATGTTAGCTTTCTTGGAGAGATTCATCAGTGATATGAAATGTTTGGCTGCGAGTCAACAGTTTCGTTCTGCTATAGGGCGCTTTGGCATTGTGGATATCAAAGAATCATTGAAGATATTACGAACGAAACTGATTACTGCAACCAAAAACATAAATGGTCAAACCACACCCGGTATCTTTGGTATACGTGTAGAAAACACTTTGAACGTACCCAGCGAGATACATGTGAGTTTAGCAGAGATTATTGGTAAAACGATCAATCCGTCAAAATGAAAGAAGTTGATAGTACCGTCATACATGCACGCAGCGTTCATGATTTCGGTGAAAGGGTTTAAAGTTACCAAAAGTGGTTTTAGTTTAGACTTTAACGTAGAGTCATTAGCATACATGAAAGTCGCCGAAATTGTTAGAGTGCCAAAACGGTCTTTCGGCTTTGACCAACTGACGGAATTTAAAAACAGAAAGAAAGTTCAGTCATCTTCAAGTTATGATGACGATAATGTAAATGTAGGTGCGTCTACTAGTAGCGGCCGTGACAAAATGTTTGATACATCCATGTGGTAGTTTGTGCGTTTGGTTGTAGGGTAAGTCCGGGATAGTTGGAACATGTTTTTTTAGTCATTTTTTTAAGACTGCAGCGCTGCTGTGATAGACTCAGCCAAATATTCGACTGGTCCGTCTATCCCGGTGGTCCAACTATCCCGGACTTACCCTATTGAAATTTATATTCTTCATTTTGATTATTATATTCTAATAGCGGTCGTGACAAAATGTTTGATACATCCATGTGGTAGTTTGTGCGTTTGGTTGTATTGAAATTTATATTCTTCATTTTGATTATTATATTAGAAATACTTTTAACTTTGGACTTGGTTGCAGGAGGGTGAGTGGTGTGGACGTGTGCTAGAAGTGGCGTGACAAAACTGGTAGGAAAAGCGGTTATAAGATAGGATAAGAGTTGTACAGGTAATAGACAGAAAGTGCAAAGCTAGAGTTCAAGGATAGGCCATAGGGGTTTGTTGGAAGAAGGAGGGTAAAGATAGAAATTAGGAAAAGCAAGGGAAAGTTAGAAGTGAGGTTAGATGAAGCGTGGAGGAGGAAGAAAGGCGAGAGAAGAAGGCAACGCGGAAAGGTCAAAGTTGATAAGGTAGGGAAGCGGTAAACCGGCGGTGGAGGAGGAAGGGAAACTAACGGGAGAAGACAGTAATGAACAAGGTAAAGAGAGGTAGACCATCCAACGTTGAGAGGCTAGGAAAGAAAGACAGCGGGGAGAAGAATTTGGACAACTACTGGAGAGAGACTGGGAAAATAAAAAACGAGGCGGAAGACAGCCGGGTGGACAAAAATCTGATAGCAGTTTGGAATGAAATCTCGGAGCGGATTAAGGTGCAGTTTCAGGACATAAAAAGGGAATTAATGAAGGCGCTGAAGGAGATGAAGGAGATTTTGGTGAAACCGATAGAAGAGCTGGAAATAGGGGAGGAGAAAGAGGAAATGAAGGCGGAGACGTTGGAGAGGAAGAGCACGGAGGTAGGAAAAGGCCTTGAAGTTCGAGAGAGAAAGAAGCGCATGAAGTTGGAAAAAGAGTTCTCCACAAGCATTAAGGACAATTGTGAAGAAAAGGTGGAGGTCATGAAAAGGAAGAACAAGCGGAGAGAGCGGAGGATCTTCACCGGCATCGATCTTACGCAAGAAGAGAGGGAGACCCGAAAGAAGTTAGCAGTAATAGGAAAAAGAGCGAAACTGAAAGAAAAACAGGTCAAGGCGAGGTACAAAAGGAAACGCAACGTTGGAAACCTTGGTTGGCATCGCAACGAAGGAAATTGGATCCCCAGGATCGAGTCTGGAAGAAGAGGAAAGCGGAGAGCAGGCTTTTCGGCTGGAGCAGGAGAACAGAAAGAAAAGAATAAAGCAGAAAGGGCGGTGGAAGGTGTTAGGTAGCCCGGTTCATGGAAGGTTTAGATAGTAGGGACAGGGACTAGGAGAAATGAGTGCGAAGGAGTAGAGCGGGAAGGAGAGGATGTAGGGCGAGTGTGATTGAGATGACAGAATTATATCGTAGGAACAGCATGCATGTGAATGAAGATAAATATTATAACGTGTAAGCAACCAAGTCCCTATTCATGGCCGCAAGGCTGAATAAAGACTACTACTACTACTACTAAAATTATGTTTATTATTTCTTACTACCTAACTCGTAAATGGAGATATGTGTTATATTAGTAATACTTAAGTTTTTCAAAAATAGAATGTAAAAAAATTATGTTTATATTTTTATGACCTTGTGTGTATAATAAACAGTTAATTATGTTGGTATAGGGTGTTATCATTTCCAATGCCTCCGATGGTTGCAAAGATTGCGAAATCTGTGAATTTTTTTTACAGAGAATCTGTTTTTGTGGGGGGTTATCATTTACACCCCATAAAGCACGTTTTTGCAAATAACTTTTCTGTAACATTCCTGCGATATTTTACAATATTCGTGAACACTACCGTATGTTAGAAATATATATTTCTCGATAAAAACGTTTTGGAATCATTACCTCGAAAGATCTCCTCGATAAGGTACAGCTCGATGAGATTGTACTTGTCAGGGCTGAATTATATGGGGTTTTTATAATTATTTTAGGAAGTCCCAAAAGAATACAGGTGCATCAAAATATCGATGCTGTGCTAGAAAGAATAAGGAATAAGCCTCGAACGAATATTCGGGCTATGGTAAGGGGTCGTCCATTAATCACGTGATGCTTTTTAACATTTTTAACCCCCCCCCCCTGGTGATACGTGGTGAGATTTAAGACCCCCCCCCCCCCAAATCACGTCTATTTTCTTATTACAAAAAGTATCTTCAACATTTTAGAATATTATCTTTAATTACAGGGTAAGTATAATCTAATTTAATTCTGGAAAATTAAGGACCGTGATAAAAATGTCCAGATAGTAAGGTGTAGGTTGTTTTTGACTGGCATAAAAATAATAAAGATTCGCGCGTTCAACGAAAAAATAAATACACGTGATATCGCACTACACCCCCCCCCCCCTGTGATATTTCGTGATTTTTGCCGAACACCTCCCCCCCCCCCCTTTCGGACCTCACGTGATTAATGGACGACCCCTAAAGGAGCGTATCCATCTGTACACATGACCCGTAACGTAACACCGAACATGTAAAGGCGTGTATCCGTCTGTACAGATGACCCGTAACGTAACACCGAACATGTTACGGCTCGTTGCAAGTTGATACGGTTCGCTCCGGAAGTTTTGGCCGTGTCAACCATCCCGTAACGTAACCGAACGAGGTTACGACACAACGCCACGACTTCCACCCTCAGTTTGAGTCTGACTACAGCAATGGACGTAGCTCTGCAATTACAGATAGCAGCAGCTTCATATATTGTTATTCACCACCAGATTTTTTTTATTTTCTTACTTTCCAGTACGCGAGGAAACTTCTCTAGAAACATTAATTTCTTAATACATTTTTTTTTCGTAAATTTTTCAGATGTTTTAATACTTATTCTGCTATTCGTGGCGGAGACAAATCCAAGAATCACAAAGGTCATAAAAATCTGTCCAGCCGTCCTTTAGTTATAAATAGTGTAACTAACCCGACTTTGTTTTATATTGTATATATGGGGCATTCTCTGTCAAGACAGCCACCTTTTTCATGAGGGTCTCAAAAAGATCTGATTTTTATTTACATAGTCATACTTGATGAAAAAGCATTACCTAAATTTTTTTAGATTTTTTTCAGGCGCCGTTAATGGTATACATCAATTTGAAAAATAAATTTTAACTTTAAAGTTTCAAGTATACTATTAATCTCATAAACAACTTTGTATACATGAACATTTTTGTTTTTTCTCAATTTTTCAAAAAAAATTTACAATAATTTTTAAGTGACATTAAAAGACATTTTCTTACAAAAAAAGTGAAAAAAACACCAGAAAATATTTATTTCACCAATGCGACAGTCTCGATTTTTCTTAAAAAAAATTCAGTACGTTTGAAATCAATAAAAACTGTGCAGAAAAAATTTGGTAGTGGGAGGGCCATTTCTTCATGAAGAAAAAAATTCTTTTTAAGTTTTTTCTCTTAAAATTTTTTTTTTTAATCAGACAATGTTGTGTATCCTTCTATGCATCTATGCATCTATCCATAGGATAAAGAAAATTTTCTGATTTTCAAACAAATTCTTTTTAAGATTTTACTCTTAAACATTGTTTCAAAAATCCGAAAATGTTCTTTATGTTTATATGCATAGATGCATAGAAGGATAAAGAATATTTTCGGTTAAAAAAAAATTGTTTAAAGACAAAAAACTTAAGAATTTTTTTCTTCATGAAGAAATGGCCCTCCCACTACCAAATTTTTTTCTACGCAGTTTTTATTGATTTCAAATGTACTGAATTTTTTAAAGAAAAATCGAGACTGTCGCATTGGCGAAATAAATATTTTCTGGTGTTTTTTCACTTTCTTGTAAGAAAATGCCTTTTAATGTCACTTAAAAATTTTTATATTATTTTTGAAAAATTGAGAAAAAAAAATTTTCATGTATACAATGTTATTTATGAGATTAATAGTATACTTGAAACTTTAAAGTTAAAATTTATTTTTCAAATCGATGTATACCATTAACGGCGTGTGAAAAAAATCTAAAAAAATTTAGGTAATGTTTTTTCATCAAGTATGACTATGTAAATAAAAATCAGATTTTTTTGAGACCCTCATGAAAAAGGTGGCTGTCTTGACAGAGAATGCCCCATATAGATTATTATTATTCACTTATCTCTATCATCTTCCTCATCAATATTATTTTCAATTGTATCATTCGTCTCATTATCGTCGAAATATGTGGGCATTGTGCGAGCAATGATTAGGCGGGCACCCTACGCATGCAACAGGCAACGATACACGAAACCTATGCACTCTCGTCCCAACTAGTCGCCGCGCGTAACGTAGCAGTCCTTTGATGCGACGGTTAAAAACCGACAAGTGGTGGTTCGGCTTGTAACGGTTACGCGTGTCAAATTGGTTACGGATAACATGCAACAGAATTCCGTCTCCACTAGCCGTAACGTAACAGGTTCGGTGTTACGTTACGGGTCATCTGTTACAAATGGATACGGGCCTTAACAGAGGTTAGAATCAGCAAGTCTACGGTTCGGAGAATACTGAAGGGTGAAAGTTTTCATCCATTTAAAGTGACGCACGTCCATGCACTCGAGACAGCAAATCCAGCTCGCCGAATGAACTAATGCAACTCGTTCTTGGAACAACAAGTGGATGATCCCTCGTGCGAAAGACACCCCCTCGGGTTCGCATACGATCTGTAACAAATTGTAAATAACACAATGATATGCAGTTTCACTATTTAAAATATACCGAACTTACTCAACGTAGAAATTAAGAAACTATATTAACCTGAGTTAACCAATTCTAATAATGACAGAATTATTAAAAATGATATATTTCCTCTTCGCGTATTATACTACCAATTTATATACTGACCTGTCAAATGCAATGAATGCAACTAATGCAACTGGTTCTTGTTGGAACAATAAGTGGATGATCCCTCGTTTGAAAGAAACCTCCTCGGGTTCGCATACGATCTGTAACAAATTGTAAATTACACAATCATATGCAGCATTTCACTATTTAAAATATACCGAACTTACTCAGCGTAGAAATTAAGAAACTATATTAATCTGAGTTAATCAATTCTATTCTAATAATGACAGAATTATTAAAAATGATATATTTCCTCTTTCGCGTATTATACTATCACAAGTTCCAATTTATAAACCGATCTGTCAAACGTAAAGTATACGTGTACTCGTACCTCACTTCTATTTCATCTTTTCTTCGCCTCTGGTGTAACGATGGTTTGATTTACTTTATCCTTTTCTTCATTCCTTGTAAAGAGTCGCGCATTGGCAGATTGGTAGATAAGAGTCGGATAAGTTCGTATAAGTTTCCGTATTGAAAATGAATACGGTTCTGTACAGCTCGAATACATGTTATATTGTTTTCGTATTAAACCATATAAAGCCGTATTTATTTTAATATGGAGACTTTTACGGCCTTATTCAGGACTTATCTGCCTAATCGGTATCAGTGATTCCTCATTGACCGTCGTTACACCGGAGACGAAGAAGAGATGAAATAGAAGTGAGCTACATCTACACTTCAGGTTTGACAGGTCGGTGTGTAAATTGGAACTTGTGATAGTACGAAAGAGGAAATATATCGATAGAGAAAAATAGCGATAAAGTAATTACTTGATTATTGTGATCCAATTCCATTGCATCTCCTATTCTGCCACGGCTTGTATTGATGACTGAGAAGAAAAACCATCAATTCGTCCCGTGCTCGCATGACGCTGAAAACAAAAAATAGAATGATCACAAAGATATTTGTCCTTCCATCGAAAGTGAGGTTAAAGCTGTCAGATGGCAATTAAACTTATCTGATGGGAATTTTTCTGAGATACTGCCGACTCCTTTCCTGGTCTTGATGCACAGGCAATTAGAGAAAAATACCACTGCATCCGTTCACTATCTCGATATGAAAAAAATGCAAAAGATTATCAAGCTATCACATTCACCACTATTGAGATTCACTACTCCGACTACACTGAATTTTTACTTTTTATTAACAAGCGCGTCCGAGGATCGAAATAAACGCGAGGGAAATCGTTTCGCGACGGAAATATTTTATTGATTAACTTTGAAAACCATGACTAAACATTCAAGGAATATATTCTCTCACACACTCTCACATACATTTGATGGCGTATGCGTGTAGCCGCATCTGTGTACACATTTCCGACCATGGCCGACTATCGCCGAAGATAGGCGGAATTTGTGTGATATTTTGACATATATATGGGGCATTCCATGCCAAGTCACCGAGTTTTTGATTCGACCCTTTTCGATTTCGCTAATTTTTTGATATGTTTTAGTACTTATTAAAAGCAACTTGTACATCAATTTTTAGCCTTTTATTCCAAACTGTTATTGAGTAATCGATTTTTTAAATTTTGGAGCAAAAAATGTTCAATTAATGATAGACTAGTAATAAATATCGATATCTATAAAAAGTAGGGTATCATTTTTTTCGTCTTTAAATGTAGTTTCAGAAAATAAATAAAAGAAAATTATTCGAAGTAATTATAACTGTTATTAACGTTTAAAAATTAAAATCGACAATTTCAAAAAGTCCGACCCCTTCGAATTTTTAAACAAATTTTCCCAAAATTCTACTCCATATTACGCAACTTTTAAGTCGCAGTTTGAGATGTGATCACAATTTTTTCTATTTTTTATCGAATATTGAAAATTTAATTTTTTTTCTTTTAGGATTGAAATATCCATAATTTCACTCTCTTGACTAAATATCATCCAAAAACGTTAAAAACAATTTTATTGAAAGCGGTCAAATTATTTTAATCAATTTAAAATATTTTATTTGGTCATATCATTTTACACTTCATATAATCTTTTTTATTATTATTTTTTCTCACTTAACGATTGCTTATTATATTTCTTAATTGTACTGTGATGTGTAAACGTCTGAAAGGGAAAACGACTTTACTTCCACAATAGGATTTAGTAAACGCGTAATTTTATGGATTTTCTGTGTCGCTGGTATCGGTTTTGCATTTCTGAAGTGATCTTTCAATTTTTCTTTCATTGCACTATATTCTTGAATTTTTGAGAACCGGATATTTATATTTGGTAAATTTTTCGACGACCACTCGAACAATTGTATCGGTGTTAATATTTGTAGATGAGGTGGCAACTGCAGACTAAAGGGTGAGACATATATTACCGGGCCGTGCCAGGGTGGAACACGGCCGAAGAGGAAGAAATGGTCAGAACCCTTGCACGGCGCGTGTATTTAGGAACCACACATGTCCGTCAGTCGTCAGTTGTCTTGGAAACTGCTACTTTGCTAGGCGCTAAAACACGTAAATTACGGAAACACGAGAAGCGCGGCCGGACCGTCACCGTGAAAAAGTAAAACTGAACTAACTATCCCGGCCCGGTGACGTCCATTGGCAACGCCCGGTCACGGCCCGGTAAAGTGAGAACAAAAGCATTTGATTCTATTGGACAGATCGACCGCCGGACGACGGACGATACTCGGCCGTGCTCCGGCCCTGGCACGGCCCGGTAATGTATGTCCCGACCTTAACTCGTGCGGCCATTCTTTTAACTGTCCCGCCTATTCCATCACAAGGTCCTTTGCCGTGAGCCGTTGCAAAAAATTCCACTCCGCATTTATTCCATAGTCTTCTTTATAATAAGATAAATTAAAATGCAATGCTTATAATTCTTATATTTTGTTGAGGTGCACCATCTGAAAAGAAAAAAATTTTGTGAACTTCAGACGACAGAGATTTAATAAAATTGATAATAACCCCAGAGTAAACATGAACAGCAATAGCATGATGATTTAAGCAATCAGAAATAATAACCATACTTTGATGAGTAAGTTCATTATCTATCTTGTAATAAATAACTACAGTGTATACCGTCGCTTGATCGTTATTCCAGTGGAATCCCGGTGCAGCATCCTGAACAAACGCATAATTTTCAGTAAAATCAACAATTATTATGAATTCATGCTCTTTCAAAGATTCTTTAAGAACTTTCAAATAAGCTGCTTGCTCTTTTGCAATAAAATTATGTGACAATAAAACCTTAAGTTTTTCACAAAAGCAATTAAAAAAATATTAAAAAATATATAAAAAGCAATCGTTGTGAGAAAAATAATAAAAAAGATTATATGAAGTGTAAAATGATATGACCAAATAAAATATTTTAAATTAATTAAAATAATTTGATTGCTTTCAATAAAATTGTTTTTAATGTTTTTGGATGATATTTAGTCAAGAGAGTGAAATTATAGATATTTCAATCCTAAAAGAAAAAAAATTAAATTTTCAATATTCGATAAAAAATAGAAAAAATTGTGATCACATCTCAAACTGCGGCTTAAAAGTTGCGTAATATGGAGTAGAATTTTGGGAAAATTTTTCAAAAAAATCGAAAGGGTCGGATTTTTTGAAAATGTCGATTTTAATTTTTAAACGTTAATAACTAAGTTATAATTACTTCGAATAATTTTCTTTTATTTCTTTTCTGAAACTACATTTAAAGACGAAAAAAATTATATCCTACTTTTTATAGATATCGATATTTATTACTAGTCTATCGTTAATTGAACATTTTTTGCTTCAAAATTTTTAAAATCGATTACTCAGTAACGGTTTGGAATAAAAGGCTAAAAATTGGTATACACATTGGTTTCAATAAGTACCTACTAAAACATATCAAAAAAATGAGCGAAATCGAAGAGGGTCAAGTCAAAAACTCGGTGACTTGGCATGGAATGCCCCATATATTGCCCGAGAAATCGGATTCTCGACTTTTAGGTGCAAGGGGCGTGGCTTCGTGTTGCTAAGGAAGAATCTCTGTTAATATGTAACTTATAACATTTATTCTGGTATCAATAGAGAATAGTCAATTTATATGGCGTAACTATAAGCATAGTTTTAGTTATAACCGTATATTTATTGAGAAAATTCGATGAAAAAATTGAGGGGTGAAGGGGGCAGACATTTTTCCTGTAAAGATACACGGGTGCCCGCGGCGACAGCGCTGTCGGCGTTCTGACGAACTACTTGAATGAACATGCCGCGAGACACTACCGTGTCTCTTGATGATAATACAAATGTGTATTTTGTTTGTTTTATTTGATTAAGATTTAACTCAAAATAGTGTAATATGTTTTTCACTAAAATTTGATATTTTAGAAATTTGAGCTCCTAGGCAAAAACTAACGCCAGATTTGAGTTCAGGGCATCAAATTTATACAAAATCAGCTAAAAATACCGCGGCACCAAAACCACTGTTGACCAGTGTAATCGCAATGCCGTATCAATAGAAAACGTTAGAGGAAAGTCACCAAAGTCGGGCCCCCATTTACTTTTTGGCATCTATAAATTTTAGGAATCAACATATGGAAGTTACAATACCTGTATTGCAAATTGTAAGCAATTGATTGTAACATACATTCGACACAAGTTTGAGACAAGTGTTGTTTCTGAGAAATTTGTAAAAAACTTGCGACATGCATTTTTCGGGTTCTGGAAAAAGGGCTCCTAAAGTGGGCCCCCTACCTAAATACTCGGAAAAGATCAAAAAGTAAGCGGAAATGAAACATTGTTTTTTTTTAATGTTTTTTTTTATTTATCGACCTTACCTTCTTTCCCGGAAAGGTGCGGAACCGAGGTATTAACGACGTAGTTCACCGTAATATGTCGCTTCGCCGATGACACGATTAAGGATGAACCGGAGGTACTGTTTGAACAAAAGTTAGTCCAAAATATAGTTTTTGGAAATTGGGTTTTTAAAGTATTTCTACATACTAAAAAATGGTTTAATATGAATCAAACAATGAATATGTATCGTAAGTTACAAATGAAAGTTTTTTTTCACTGTAAACATGTCTTAAATCGAAATTTTCAACAAAAAATGAATTGTACAAAATGCTCGGACTGTACCATCCGCCAACTGTCCGCTGAAAAATGTTGAGTAACAAAAGTTTGCATTTTTGCAATAAAAATAACTGTAATTTGTTAGCATAGTATTATTAAATAATTGTCGAAGATATAATTAATTGTTTATTATTTTAAAACTTCTAAAAGTCTCAAACAAAATTAATCATCTGAAGGAGGAAATCGTGGCAACGTCGCTTTTGACATTTTTTTTCGCAGTCACGTTGGTAAGACTGTTAGTATACACGGCAAGCGGTCATAACGTGTTGACAGTTCAGCAGGATAACCTCACTTTTACAATTCGCGTGTGAAGTTTTTCATTTAAAATGTCACAAAAGTACAGATGGAAAGAAAAACTTGTGAAAAAAGAAGTGTATGAAAGGAACATTAAGTACCAAGAAGTTGGAAAGAACAATGTGAATAGAAAAGCACAAGAACGACAACGGAAAATTGACGAGGAGCATATTGATGATGCCAGTGACGAACGTATTGTGTCGTTAAAAATTCTCGGCCAAAGGCTATGGTGTACATCCTGTAAGGAAATACTTTCCTTTTGGAAAATTGCGAAGGTGAAAGACGCCAAGGATTTGGATCTACTTTAAGTGTAAGATGTCACAAATGTTTGCAACTGAGTGAGATTATCACAGGCAAACAGCGTGGAGCCGATGACAAAAAGCAAAGCCTTCGTTTTGAACGTAATTTTAAAGCAGTTTTAGGTATGAATATCATTAAATAAATTGATATAATAAATTATTGATAAAACATGCAATTGTAATTATTTAATTTTTTAGGTGTAGTGCACAGTGGTATAGGATGGACACAACTGAAGAAATTTTTTTCAGTGATGAATATTCCATGTCCTGATCAAAATACTTTCAAACGATACGAGAGAGAAATTGGATGAGCCGCTGAAGCAGTGGCAAAGGATAGTTGCCGTGAGGCTGCAGCCAAGGAAAGGGAGCTCACCCTGAGAAACTTTGAAACTATCGAGCAATCGCTGTAACTGAAATTTTCATCACGACTTCTATATTTAGGAATTTGTATATTCAATGGGGATATTGTATATTTAGAAATTTGTATATTTAATTGTTTCGTAGATCTCTTTTACAATCATTTTTGGTCCATTAATTGCAGTTACTTTTATTATTTTTATATTAAAAAAAATTCTTAAGAAATACTTCTGTTGCCTGTAGTAGTTCAAAATTAATGTAACTTAACTCTTTCACTAGGTAATAATCAGGTCTAAGAACAACAAGAATCATTACACGTCTGACGTTTCAGTTCCTCTTCGAGCCCTTTTCAGAGATATAATGACCCACAGATGCTTGAATTCCCTATTTATATCTATAACTCAACCTTTCCCACTTATATTACTTTCTTTTTCTCAACCCCCTAACAATATTTACTAATAACACTGTCATCTTAATAATGTCAAATACGAAAGTACGTTTGATAGAGTTATAGATATAAATAGGGAATTCAAGCATCTGTGGGTCATTACGTCTCTGAAGAGTGCTCGAAGAGGAACCGAAACCTCAGACGTGTAGTGATTCTTGTTGTTCTTTAGCCTAATTATTACCTAGTAAAAGTTTAGTTAAATTAATTTTTATATTTTTATTTTTTACTTCTATTTTTACCTTTATTTTTTACTTTTAATTTTATATTCATTTTTTGTCAGATGAAATAACAATAATTACAATAAATAAAATTGAGATTTTTGAAAATATTGACATCTTTTGAAATATAAACAGACCTTGGAAATGATCATAAATCTGTTATGAATCCACTTGATCCCAACCAATTTTTAGCCCTTTTTTAATTTTACTAGACCTGAGGAGTACCAATCAAATTTTATAATTCAGCCAACACCCAATGTATTACAAGAACCTTCAGCAGAGAAATCCTGTGATCCCCCTCCATTCCATTCTCCATTCTCCATTAGTATCCAGTTCTGATTGTCCACTTCAACGTTCTGAGTCCGAAGAGGAAGTTACTACATTTGATAAGTCGTTCGAATCATCGCCTCATGTGACATGGGTTGGAGTAAAAGAGGCACAGGAAGGAATTATGACAGTCTAAATGGGTTCGGGGCTGCCATTGGTGCTATGAGTGGTTTGGTACTCGATTATGCTACGTGCAATCGTGCTTGTAAAAAGTGCGGAATAGGCGATAGTCCACAGAACCACGATTGTCGGAAAAATTTCTATGGTTCGGCGAAAGCCATGGAACCTCACGTAGCAAAAAAAGTCTTAATTGAAAGTAAAATACTACGTGAACAAAATACAAAATCTTCAAGTAGGAGTTATAGTAGGAGACGATTATAGTTCGACAATAGCTGCATACCGTGCTACCAGTTCACACCCGATACTCAAACAATCTGATACAAATCACGCCTCAGCAGGAGTTAAAAAAAGTCTCTTCAAAATTCAAAAGAATCACAGTGACCTGAAAAAAAGATGTAATTGCTTATCTACACAGATGTTTCACGTATTCTATTGCACAAAACCGAGGCAATAGCAAGGCGATAGCAGAAGCAGTACATTGTATTCCGTATCACTCATTTAACGATTACAGTCAGTGTGGATCTTGGTGCGGTTTCATACAGAATGAAGAAAATTATAACCACAAAATCATACCAGGAGGTTTACAGGACAAAAATTTATTCGAAGCCTTGAAAGACATATTCTCAAAGTTAGCGAATAACGCACAAAAATTCATATCCGGGGCTTCCTCCAATGTCAACAAAAGCTTAAATTCCTCTATAGCTGCCAAATGTCCAAAGAGACTATGTCACAGTAAGTCTGCTTCTGCTGATACAAGATTTGCGTGTGTGGTAGGCCAAAAAAATCTCGGGGAAGGTTATACAGAAAAAATTTTGAAACACCTCAAACTGTCTACTGGAACTCATCACAGACAACACGTACTTTGGGCCAATAAAAAGCTCACCTACAAAAGACAATTGGTGCGGACAGTAGCTTATAAAAAAAGAAGAATGTTATTACAGAAGTATCGAGCTGCTCTTCGGCAGAAGAAAGAAAATGTAGAAGGAATAACATATGAGAGTAATTGTTCTCTTCTAACTCAGCCTGCTGTTCTAACTGAAGAAAATGAAGTAGGTGAGGAAGAGGAAACAACAGACACTCCGATTGTTCTTCTTGATCTTGAGACATCTGGTCTTAGTTCTGACACTGACATCCTCCAAATCGCAGCAAAGTTCGGCAAAAATGAATTTTCTACGTATGTAAAACCACTGAAACCAATTCCTCCGCAAGCAACAGCAGTGCATGGATTGACAAATGCATATGGCGATCTTATGTATCATGGTGAGATTGTACCTTCGATTCCACTGAGAGCAGCATTAAAAAATTCAATGAGTGGTTGAAATCATTGGATAAAAAAGTCTGTATTGCTGTGCATAATTTAAACTTTGATGGACCTCGATTAATGAGAGCAATGGAGACGCAATCTTTGGTTGATGAGTTTATTACAACAATAGCAGGTTTTGTTGATACTCTATATCACATTCGACGTCTCACTAAGAAAAAAACGTGCTCAATTTCTGCATTGGCAGCTGATCTTCAAATTTCGCTAGACGGCGCGCATAATGCGATTTATGATTGTAGAATGTTAGGACAAATTTTATCTGGCTTGAATATTACAAAATCTACAATTTCGGAACAGATGAAACCGTTTGAAGAATGGCAAGCTCACTGGCATGCTCTGCAATCCGCGAGAAATGTTTTTTTCTACATTAGTACCACTCAAAGTAGCTGTAGGAAATTCAGTTTTACACAAAATTGCAAAAGCTGGACTAAAAATGCAGGATTTAACTGATTCATATACCTCTGATGGAGAAAATGGATTGAGACTGTGTCTTTCATCGAATGCAGAGTTGAGCGGCCTGCAGAAAGCGACAATTGTAAAAATTATAAATTATTTTAAAAATGAAAAGAGTTCCAAAGATTAACGAAAGATAATAAGTCAATTTGAGACACTTACAAAAAATTATGTTTCATAATGTTATATATTTTATTTGAAACTTGTGTTTCATATTTCTATAAGTCAAATATTTTATTAATAAAAATATCTATTGCTATGCATTATTCTGTAATTTATTGTATGCACTCATTTTTAGAAATATTGACAGTTCAGCAGGATAACCTCACTTTTACAATTCGCGTATGGAGTTTCTCATTTAAAAAATGTCATAAAGATACAGATGGAAAGAGGAAAACTTGTGAAAAATATCTATTGATATGCATTATTCTGTAATTTATTTTATGCGTTTATTTTTAGAGATGTTGCCTAAATTTCTTAAATTTGGTTTACGTTTCAAATTCGTGATGCGAACACACTGTCGATAAATTGTCGACAGTCGAGACGTAATTGGACACGACGTTGCCGGATTTACAGACCTCTTGGCGAGACTGGATACATTTCATGAATATAAAAATTGCATATATCTTTTTAACGAAGTAGTAAGTCTTGAAAAAAAAGCATTTATAATATTCCGTAAATATTTAGCTTTCAAACTGTACAAAATTATAAGAAACTTACTATTCCCTTTTGTGCTCTTTTTTAACATCAAGTTCATTTGATCCGACCTTTTCGGCATTACGCCATAAGCGCCCGTGTTAAACTTCAACTTTTAAAATCATTATAACTTTGTTAATATGCAGTGAATCGATTTGATATTTGACATGCACTTTACATATAACTCAAATAATATTTAAAAAACTAACAAAGCTCATTTACTATTACATGTAATCATGCAGGTTCATCCTTAATTGAGGGGGTTAGAAGCCAAGGGGTCCAAGTAGTAGAAAGTAGATACTGAGATATTTCAATTTGAAACATTTTTACTTATAAAAAAATCTAGCACACTAAAATGCACTAATTATGTATCGGACATTGTTTATTTTTGTTTTGCTTATAATTTAGGCTTGATTTCGGAAATTTTTGGGCTTTATTTTCTTTACAGGACCGTACTTTGGCACAGGGTTGTTGTAAAAATTTTGAAAAAATGCCACAATTATTTCTTTTTATAGATAGATAACTCGATAAGTAATACAAATTCTCAAAAAATAGAATGTACTTTAACCCTTTGCGCCATGGTGGCACTCTGAGAGTTGATAAACAAACGTTAACAAATTGCAATTTTTCTAGATACAATTCATTATCTCCGAAAATTTTCGAAGTTTTGGCGCCAAAGTCGCCACCGTGAGGTTTTTGGGGTCGTTGATTACGAATCCATGGTCAGATTTTTAAAATTTAAAATGGCGGATTCAATATGGCGGATCAAAATTCGGAAAACGGTGCAAATATCATTAAAACGTATATCTAGGGGTTTTTGGGATCGCTGATTATGAATCCATGGTCATATTTTCAAAATTCAAAATGACGGATCCAATATGGCGGATCAAAATTCGGAAAACGGTGCAAATATCATGAAAACGTATATCTGGGGGTTTTTGGGATCGCTGATTATGAATCCATGGTCAGATTTTCAAAATTCAAAATGGCGAATCTAATATGGCGGATATAAATTCAGAAAAATCTTTGCAGCACGAAAGTATATTGTAGCCGAACGTCGTGGATCGTTGTATCACTTGCAATGTGCCCTAATTTGTACGTTCATCGGGCCACTTTTTGCATTTTTGTCCGCCATATTGGATCCGCCATTTTGAATTTTGAAAACCTGCCTACGGATTCGTAATCAGCGACCCCAAAACCCCGCAGATATACATTTTTATGATATTCGCACCGTTTTTTAAATTTAGATCCGCCACATTGGATCCACCATGTTAAATTTTAGAAATTTGACGATAGATTCGTAATGAGCGATCTCAAAACCACCTAACTGCCAATTTTCACGTTCATCACGCAACTTTTTGCATTTTCATCCGCCATATTGGATCCGCCATTTTGAATTTCGGAATTCTGAGCTCCGATTCGTTATCAGTGACCCAAAAAACCCCCGAGTGATGAATTTCAAGCAGATTGAACCGAAGGAAAAATGCGTGACACAAAGGGTTAATAGAAAATAGATACAGGTTTTATTTTGTACTTCAGCAACGTCGTCGCTACAGCAGTAGCGACTTGGAACATAATCTCTATCCACATCAGAATTTTATTCACAAATCTACGATTACCGACTCGACCTCTACCAGGATAAAATGATTCGAATACCGGCCAAGCACGGCCGATGGTAATTTCAATGTCCCGGCGACTGGCCGGCTCTGCGTTGGATATACGATATTCAATTGTTTATTAACGATTTTGTCAGTGTTAGTTGTCGTACTAAAATCGTGCAAAATAGTGATTGAAGTGCATTTTCAATTATTTCAAAATGTCAAAATCAGATGAGGAAAGAGGTAAGTACTTATTAGGAAGGAAAATTGTATATTTTAAATAAAAATTAAGGTAAAATTTTATAATATCAATTTTTTAAGGTTATGATTATACAAGTCGAGCTTTAGTTTCATTATAGCGTTACAAATTTATAAAGAACTAAGAACATAATCATATGAATTGTTTTTATTTATTATTATTTAAATACCTATAACACAGATTTCAATAAAATAACTCTTTTTTTCAGAGCCGTTTTCCGGAAATTCTAATGTGGATAGAGATTATTTTCCAAGTAGTAGTAGCGACGATGTTGCTGAAGTGCAAGACTTAAATGAAACTAGGAATGGGAAACCCAAGAAAAGGGTTCGTAAAACTGCGACGTGGAAAAGAAATTATTCAAAAATTTTAAGAAACAGTGGCCAGGAGTATGTTGGTCGCAAGGGTGAACTACATCATGCAAAATCAGTAAAGGTTTATGACCATACATGCAGATACAAGTGCACAGAAAATTTTACAGAGGAAGTTAGAAACAAAATTTTTACTGATTATTGGAATCTTGGAACAAAAACTAATGGATGGGATGTACAGAGCGCCTTTATCGCATCATGTGTACAAAATAATACTCCAAAAATGCACCGTCTAAACATGACCAGACAAAAGAATATTAGCACTGTGATAAAACTCCAAAATAAATGTGTATGCAAAGAGTTTTTTTTGAAAACTCTAGATATTAGCCGCAAACGGTTTTATAACGTTACGAAGAAAAAGAAGGAGTCTCTCTCTGGAGTCATCCAAATGGATCAAAGGGGTCGCCATATCCCTAGTAATAAAATAAACGATGAGTCTTTAAACTTAGTGAAAGAGCATATAAACTCATTCCCCAAATATGTGAGTCACTATACTAGAAAAGACAATCCGAACCGCAAGTATCTGTCTCCCGAGCTAAATGTAACGAAAATGTATAAGCTATACCGAGAATTTTGTCAGGAAAAAGAAGCCCAACCATTAAAGCTGAGCAAATACCGCGGCATTTTTAATACTCAATTCAACTTATCTTTTCACCGACCATATTCAGACACATGTTCCAAGTGTGACACGTTCATTACCCAAAAAAACGCTTGTGATCCAAAATCAGAAGAGGGCTCCCGTGTAGCCGCAGAACACGATCGTCATCTACGTCAAGCTGAAGCAGCCAAAAATTTAAAAAACGCCGCCAAGGAATCAGCAAGACAGTGTCCAGAAAAACATGCCATTTGTTTTGATTTGCAAAAAACCTTGCCCACTCCACACTTGACATGTAGCAAGGTATATTATTTACGCCAGCTGTGGACCTACAATTTAGGAATTCACGATTTATCATCAGGAATTGGTAACATGTACATGTGGCATGAAGGTGAAGGGTCGAAAGGTTCACAAGAAGTCATGTCTTGTTTGCTGAAGTATATTGAAAGCTTGCCAAAAACAGTGACTCACATCGATGCATTTAGTGACAACTGCGGTGGACAAAATAAGAACAAGAACATAATAAAATTTTGGCTGTATATTGTGCAATTTACACAAATCGAAAGTGTTGACCACCGCTTTTTGGTTTCGGGACATTCTTTTATGGAGTGCGATCAAGATTTTGCTGTTATTGAAAAAGCAAAGAGACGGCTAACTCACGTTTTTACTCCTGATGATTGGGTTAATTTTATAGCAGGAGTCAGTAGAAAATTTATTGTAGTGAAAATGCAGCCTCAAGATTTTAAGTCTATATCTCCCATGGAAAACATAACGAAATCAAATCTTACAGGAGTAAATAAAATGCAATGGCTACATTTCGAAAAAAAGTATCCATTCAAACTTTTTTATAAGGAAGTTTATAACACTGATTTACCTTTTGAACAAATGGATTGTAAAAATGCTGCCCTGCGTGGTAGACCTGCAAAAATACTTCTACCTGCACTTTATGACAATCCTCCAAAAATAAAAGTAGCCAAATTCAATAACTTGATGCAGCTTCTACCGTATGTACCTCCAATACACCATGATTTTTATAAGTCGTTGGATCCAGGACAGTCATTGAATGCAGAGCAACAAACAAATCGACGAAACGATGAGAATGATACTCTCGGTGACATCATTGAATCGGATGATGAGTAGGGGAGAACGGGGTAGCGGCGGTCAGTAGGTAGCGCCGGTCAGGGCCATTGTTTACGACAGATACGTCTCAACGCAAAACTGACAGTAGACGGACCCTAATGGTAGACGCCTGAGTTAATTACCACCTAGCCATCAGTCTGCTATTGTTGACAAATATGCCGCGTTCTGTGAAAGTTTTTTCTACTCTTCGCTGTAATTTTCTTCAGAGTTCAGATCACTGTAAATAAATATCTTACTTATTTGTTTAAAGTATAAGCCTAAAGTATAAGCAAAAGAAAAATAAACAATGTCCGATACATAACTGGTGCATTTTAGTGTACTAGATTTTTTATAAGTAAAAATGTTTCAAATTGAAATATCTCAGTATCTACTTTTTACTACTTGGACCCCTTGGCTTCTGACTCTCTCACTTGGACCCGTTTAGCTCTAAGCAATTGTTAAAATATGGTAAGCAGTAAAATTTCTTACGGATAAATGGCAGATTTAAGACTTATTTTTTGCTTCGATCTCTTCGTCACCTAGTAAATGTATATATTAAGTTTTGATTTCTGCACTTAACTCGATATTGAAAAAAACTCGACTTGGACCCCTTGGCTTCTGACCCCCTCAATTATAGTCGGCGAGTTAATTATGAGTGATGCTATGAATCAACCTTCCGAATTCCGTCGCTCGGTGCGACGGAACAATGATAATTTAGAGGAATTGAACATAAAAAACAAGGAGCCCACATAAAGAATTGAAAACATAAGGGGCCCGACTTACGCACAATCGTTTTTGTTTATTTTGTGGTTACAGTTATTTTTTCGAGCAACCAACTACACCTTCAACTCCATAAACTGATCAATCATTCCATGCACTTCAAAAATACAAATAATTTGAATTACTTACCGGTGAAACTACGTCAAAAAAAAAAACAAATACGAACGCACGAAAAAGGTTCGCACAACGGCAAGAAATTGTTTGAACTGTCATTTGTTAACCATGAAAGATTAAAACCGATGGTGGAGACATATGTCGGGACGTATCCAAAACTATCACAAGCAGGTGACTTTGTGGGTATAGAGATCTACATATGAAAATAAAGAGAGGGACCCGCTTAAAGACCGGGGCCCGACTTTGGTGACTTTCCTCTACCGGTAAGCAGTCGACCCTTGAATGAAAACGTTGCAACAAATGCTGGTGACATTCAATATCACTCATTCGATGATCAAGGTACTTCTGTAACTATTGTTGTAATCATGGATTCTTATTGTCTATATTTCTACATATTTTCGTGCAAGTAAGTGAATCTGAGTCGATTGTAACCCTGCAGGTTACAAAACAATTTGAGTTGCACATTCAAGGTTTAATTTTTCACGAAGAATATCACCACATGCTCTCCATGTCCCCTATTTCTGGGACATCGTTTATATATATGTATGAAGATGTATTAATAAAATTTTATCTTTTCTTCAATGTGTGTTTTTATTTCTATGAATATTTTTTATTGACATCGATAGAAACTATAGAATACATGTCAAGAAATCCTTACATGATGTAATGAAAATATTATTTTAACAGATACCCATGTTGCGACGAATTATCCATTAATAAATATTATGTTTTTCCCAGCAAATGCTAATGGAAGCATATTTAAGATTCAAATTGGCAACCAAGTGGAAGTGGATTCCGAGGAAATTCGTGTTACCTTTAACGATGTGAAAGGCGTAAGTTTTATCTCTTTATTTATAATAAAAAATTTGAAGTTATGGGGTCTAGACATATATGTATAATCTTATATAACAGTTGGACATCAATAAAACAAAGATACAAAAGTGCTCAAATATTTGCATTCTATGGAACTATAGGACTATTATTACTTGTCCTTGCATAATAGAAGTAGATAGGCTATGAGAGTTCTGCGTCACCCACGTGACCAAAAGTGGCGGGAAATTTGAATTTAGCGGAAGTGCGGATGCGCCGTGGCCGGAAATTTGAATTCGCGCATCACGTGACCCAGCGGAGCTCTGTGATTGGTCGAACCCCCACTCCTCGACCCAATGGAGCTCTGTCATTGGTTGAACCCCCACTCCTCGACTCCCACCAGATGGCGCCACTGTCGACGCTAGGTGTCGCCACCGTAGGCGGTGGCCATTTTGAATTTTACTCCGATAGAGCTCTGCCATTGGTTGAACCCCCACTCCTCGGTCTACACTATCAACGCCAGGTGGCGCCATTATCGACGCTAGGTGTCGCCACCGTAGGCGGCGACCATTTTGAATGTTCCTCCAACGGAGCTCTGTCATTGGTCGAACCCCCACTCCTCGACCCAACGGAGCTCTAACATTGGTTGAACCCCAACTCCTCGACCCCCACCAGATGGCGCCACCGTCGGCGGCGGCCATTTTGAAGTGCGCATGCGCCGTAGCGGGGAAATTTGAATGATACCCCTCCTCGACTCCCAACATCAACGCCAGGTGGCACCACTGTCGGCGGGTAGTCAACGCCAGGTATCTTGCTACTGCGCGTCCGATGACGTCATCGTTTCTCGTGCAGGTTCCGACAGGCGCGTGCAGGTTCAGACTTGCTCCGCGCTACTGCGCAGTTTCGACCGCGTCCGATGACGTCATAGCTTATCGCATCGCTACTGTACAGGTTCCGACAGGCGCGTGCAGGTTCAGACTTGCACCGCGCTACTGCGCAGTTTCGACCGCGTCCGATGACGTCATAGCATCGCTACTGCGCAGTTGACCGGCCTTGGAATGCGTGCAGGTTCGGACTTGCTCCGCGCTACTGCGCAGTTTCGACCCCGTCGCATTCCTGAGCGATGACGTCATAGCATCGCTACTGCGCAGTTGACCGGCCTTGGAATGCGTACTGCACAGTTTCGACCGCGTCGCATGACGTCATCATTTCTCGTGCAGGTTCCGACAGGCGCGTGCAGGTTCAGACTTGCTCCGCGCTACTGCGCAGTTTCGACCGCGTCCGATGACGTCATAGCTTATCGCATCGCTACTGTACAGGTTCCGACAGGCGCGTGCAGGTTCAGACTTGCACCGCGCTACTGCGCAGTTTCGACCGCGTCCGATGACGTCATAGCATCGCTACTGCGCAGTTGACCGGCCTTGGAATGCGTGCAGGTTCGGACTTGCTCCGCGCTACTGCGCAGTTTCGACCCCGTCGCATTCCTGAGCGATGACGTCATAGCATCGCTACTGCGCAGTTGACCGGCCTTGGAATGCGTACTGCACAGTTTCGACCGCGTCGCATGACGTCATCATTTCTCGTGCAGGTTCCGACAGGCGCGTGCAGGTTCAGACTTGCTCCGCGCTACTGCGCCCAGAATCCCGTTCTCTACCTCAATAATTATTTGTCGGCGTATTTCAGAAGCGATCTCACGAATTGTAACTCGCGATGGTTGACACTAGCCGAGTCGATAAGACTCAGTGAGGTTTGTCACGAAGAATGTAATCTGATACTCTAGTATTCAGATAAGAAATAATTTCTCACGCTCATCGGTGAGCTTACGAATCGTTGCTGGAGATAGTTTACTGCGACGGATGCAACCTGATACTCTATTATTCCGATAAGAAATTTCGACTAGGTCCAGCTCAGTCTCTCGAGATGTAATTCGTCAGTCTAATTTCACAATGCCGAACGCATCATCATCGGATTCAGACGAAAGTGTCCACGAGTTTGATCCTGAAGCCCATCCAGGGTTCAGGTACAATGGACGAATAATCGTTTTACCGAAAATTTGGAAAATATATGGAAGTGAGATATTAAAAGAGTTGAAAAAAGCGGTGATAAAGTCATTCAAATCAAAAGGTATCTCGGGTGTACATGTGATAGAAGGATGTCCGTACACAATGCGAGGGAGCTTTTTAGGAGAGGGCTTTCCACAGCGCCGAGAAGTGTCACATTTACGGGGAGTCACTGCTGAATGTGAAGAGAGTTCGGGACCACTGCCATCTCACCGGCAGATACAGGGGTGCAGCGCACCAGGACAGTAACCTGAATTATCAAGATTCGCGCACCATTCCCGTAGTCTTCCACAATCTCAACGGCTACGACAGCCACCTCATCATCAAGGAGATATCCACCTGCTTTGACGGCCGGATCGACCTCCTGCCCTTGAACATGGAGCGATACGTCTCGTTCACGAATCATCTAAAGGGCAGCGACATCGCTCTTCGGTTCATCGACTCCTTCCGCTTCATGGCATCGTCGCTGGAGAAGTTGGCGTCTTACCTCGCGGAGGCGCCGATCACCAAGAGCGAGTTCCCGCAGATCCAGACCGAACAGTTCGAATTGTTGAGGCGGAAAGGTGTCTTTCCCTACGAGTTTCTCGACGCGTGGGCCAAGCTGGACGTCACGGAGTTGCCGACCCAGCAACAATTTCACAGCCGTCTCGACGGCTGCGGCATCTCCGACGAGGACTACGAACACGCCCAGAGGGTCTGGCGTGAGTTCAACGTGGGAACTCTGTGCGAGTACGCGGACCTCTACCTCAAGACTGACGTCCTGCTGCTGGCCGACGTTTTCGAGAACTTTCGCGACAACTGCATCGAAGCGTACGGTTTTGATCCAGCCCATTACTACACCACACCCGGCCTCACGTGGGACGCCATGTTGAAGTACATCGCAATCGAGCTGCAACTGCTCACCGATATCGACATGCTCATGTTCGTCGAACGGGGCATCCGAGGCGGTGTCAGTCAGTGCAGCAACCGTTACGCCCGAGCCAACAACGCGTACATGAGGGACTACAATCCCGAAGAGGAGACGAAGTACCTCATGTCCTTCGATGTGAACAACTTGTACGGCTGGGCGATGACGCAACATCTCCCGTACGGTGGCTTCGAGTGGGTGGAGAACCTCGCCGGTGACTTCCAGTGGAATGTGTCCTATGACTCGCCCATCGGATACATACTTGAGGTGGTCTTGGACTATCCTGAAGCCATCCACGACATCCACCGAGACCTGCCGCTGTGTCCCGAGCAGATGAAGCCACCGGGCTCGAAAGAGTCCATGCTTCTGTCGACGTTGTACTCGAAATCACGTTACATTATCCACTACCGCAACCTCAGGCAAGCTCTTGAGCACGGTCTATGGCTCACCAACATCCACAGAGCCCTTAAATTCGACCAGTCACCGTGGCTCAAGAGCTACATAGACCTGAACAGCGGTATGAGGAAACGAGCCCGCAATGAGTTTGAGAAGAACTTGTTCAAACTCATGAACAATGCGGTGTTCGGTAAGACGATGGAGAACGTGCGCAAACGTGTTGACGTCAAACTCGTAACCAAGTGGAAGGGCAGGTACGGTGCTGAAGCACTCATCGCCAAACCCAACTTCCACAACCGAGTCGTTTTCGCAGAAAACCTCGTAGCCGTGCAGTTCAGCAAGATCGAGGTTTTGCTGAATAAGCCGATCTACGTGGGGTTCTGCGTACTCGACTTGTCGAAAACTTGTGTTTACGAGTTTCACTACGACTTCATGATGCCGACCTTCGAGAGCAATTGCAAACTGCTCTACACGGACACCGACAGCCTCATCTACGAAGTGCGAGGCGGGGACGTCTACGACGTGATGAAGCGTCACATTGGGCGCTTCGACACGTCCGACTACCCCACCGAAAACGCCGTCGAGATGCCGCTGGTGAACAAGAAGGTGGTCGGCCTCATGAAGGACCAGTGCAACGGTCACATCATGACGGAATTCGTCGGACTCCGCAGTAAAATGTACAGCGTGCGGGTCAACGGCGAGGACCGCATGAAGAAGGCCAAGGGCGTCAAGACGTCGGTGCTCGCGAGAACCATAGATTTCGAGGACTACGTCGCCTGCTTGAGGCAAAATACCACACAATATCGCTCGCAGTACCTCTTTCGATCGAGGCTACACGAAGTGCAGACTGTGCAGCAGACCAAACTCGCGCTAAGTCCGCACGACGATAAGAGGTGCCTGCAGCCCGACACCACGGACACTCTACCCTGGGGCCACTGCAGAATAACTGATGTAAATATGGATGTGTGGACGTGTTAATATAGGTGTGTATATGGAATAGGGTTACGACTGTAAATATAGGTAGGATTACAAATGTAAATATAGGTGTGTGTGTGTGTGGATGTAAATATAGGTGTGAATATACTTAAGTAAAACTAAGCGGCATTACGAGTGAGAGCCCTCAAGTACCGCAGCACTAAAGACTTCTAATCGATTGCTCTGCTCCATCCGAAGATTCTCCTCGTATTTACCAGGAGAGTGACGCGTGTCACCTCTCACCCCTATAAATGAATATAAACGTGGACTTGTGTGTGGAGGAATAAACGAATTATTTATTTGTCCAACTGTTGTGTGAATCATTGAAACCCAACCACTTTACAAATAGTCTATTTCCGAGTCTCTTGAGCACCCGCTCCACGAGGTAGATGTCGGGATGTTTGACCGTGGTAAGTTTCTCGTCCGAACACGTCGATGCGCTCATGGTGGTACTGACGAAGAGACATCGTGCGATCCCACTAATAAATGATGTCGGCTTCACGCAATTCCTCGATGATGGATATGATCTCGTTGGAGTGACCAGAGTTACCGGTAGCCTGAGACGCCAGCAGCACACGAAGGCGATCCACGAGTTCGTTGGGATCATCCCAGTACGTGTAATCCACACGTTTGCCACTCTCGGCGACCATGTATCGTGGCAGTCCCGCTCCTCCGCGTTTCGGCGACTCAGCGTGGTAACCGATAGCTCTCGCGATAATGCTGTTGAACTTGATGCTCTTGCTATCGCGTATCAGTCCACTCTCGGTATAATACTTTCTGTGCGCATTCGTCGCAAGGATGATTTTTCCATAATTGTTCAGATCATCCCGACTCACGAGGGTCTCGTCGGGCGTCTCCTTGAGCAGTAACTCGATCAGACCTCTGGTGTTCGGATAAACTACGTCACCCACGCGAATGAGATTACGTTCGAAGACTATCGGAGAATTGCCAATCATCAACCGTCCTCCGGGTAGCTCGCGCACACCGTAAATCGTGTCCTGATCTTTCGTTTCCAGCTTCCCCAAGTCTTCCTCTTCATCCTCCACCACCTCCTCCTCCTCCTCCTCCTCCTCCTCCTCCTCCTCCCCCTCCTCCTCCTCCTCCTCCTCTTCCTCCACCTCCTCCTCCTCCTCAACGTCACCCGTTATCGTCCGGAAGGATACATCGTCTTCCTCCGACAGCGGCTTCTCCTTCTCCTGCTTCGGTTCAGTCTTAACGGGTGCCAGGGACCGAACCAATTTCTCCAGGGGAGTCACCATAGGTTTGAAGACTTCACTCATCACGCGCTCGGTCCTCTCTCTGCCCATTTTTATCATTCGATGCTTTCGTCGAATCGCGTCACTGGCTTTCACGATTTGACGTAAAACGTCCTTCTCCTTACGTATCTCACTGTGCATGTTGACGTGATCGGATGCAAGAGTCAACTGATCAACACTTCAAAAATCACTGCACATTTATCAGGTTCACGAAGCAGTCAAAACCCCTTCTGATCTATTTCCGCATCTCTTGAGCACCCGCTCCATGAGGTAGACGTCGGGATGTTTGACCGCGGCGAGTTCTTCCTCGTGGAGAACATCAGAGATACATCTGGGGTGTATCCTCAAAGATACATCTGGAGTGTATCCTCAGAGATACATCTGGGGTGTATCCTCAGAAATACATCTGGGGTGTATCCTCAGAGATACATTTGGGGTGTGTCCTGAGAGATACATCTGGGGTGTATCCTGAGAGATACATCTGGGGTGTATTCTCAGAGATACACCTGGGGTGTATCCTGAGAGATACATCTGGGGTGTATCCTCAGAAATATATCTTCGGTGTATCCTGAGAGATACATCTGGGGTGTATTCTCAGAGATACATCTAGGGTGTATTCTCAGAGATACATCTGGGGTGTATCCTCAGAGATATATCTGGGGTGTATCCTCAGAGATACATCTGGGGTGTATCCTCAGAGATACATCTGGGGTGTGTCCTCAGAGATACATCTGGGGTGTATCCTCAGAGATACATCTGGGGTATATCCTCAGAAATATATCTTCGGTGTATCCTGAGAGATACATCTGGGGTGTATTCTCAGAGATACATCTGGGGTGTATCCTCAGAGATGCATCTTGGGTGTATCCTCAGAAATATATCTTCGGTGTATCCTGAGAGATACATCTGGGGTGTATTCTCAGAGATACATCTGGGGTGTGTCCTGAGAGATACATCTGGGGTGTATCCTGAGAGATACATCTGGGGTGTATTCTCAGAGATACACCTGGGGTGTATCCTGAGAGATACATCTGGGGTGTATCCTCAGAAATATATCTTCGGTGTATCCTGAGAGATACATCTGGGGTGTATTCTCAGAGATACATCTAGGGTGTATTCTCAGAGATACATCTAGGGTGTATTCTCAGAGATACATCTGAGGTGTATCCTCAGAGATATATCTGGGGTGTATCCTCAGAGATACATCTGGGGTGTATCCTCAGAGATACATCTGGGGTATATCCTCAGAAATATATCTTCGGTGTATCCTGAGAGATACATCTGGGGTGTATTCTCAGAGATACATCTGGGGTGTATCCTCAGAGATGCATCTTGGGTGTATCCTCAGAAATATATCTTCGGTGTATCCTGAGAGATACATCTGGGGTGTATTCTCAGAGATACATCTGGGGTGTATCCTGAGAGATACATCTGCGGTGTATCCTCAGAGATATATCTGGGGTGTATCCTCAGAGATACATCTGGGGTGTATCCTCAGAGATACATCTGGGGTGTGTCCTCAGGGATACATCTGGGGTGTATCCTCAGAGATACATCTGGGGTGTATCCTCAGAAATATATCTTCGGTGTATCCTCAGAGATACATCTTAAAATTTTGATTTAAATCCAGGGTGTAACTGAATGATCAATCTATATAAACGCGCAACTTATAGCCCTCGCACCAGTCATGACAGAACTACGATTCGACCAACAGTCTACGAGGCTGCCCGTGGTGAACTTTGATGAGCTCACGCAACGGAGTGTCGAGAAGAAGCGGCACGGCGATTTGCTGCCAAATAGCGTGCGGGCAGTGTTTTGCGGACCGTCTAATTGCGGCAAGACGAACGCGCTGCTCACCCTCGTGACGCATCCCGATGGACTGAGATTCGAGAACGTGTACGTCTACTCGAAATCTCTCAATCAGCCCAAGTACAGGTTCCTGGAAAAAGTGCTCGGTTCGGTGGACGGTGTCGAGTATCTTGCTTTCAACGAGCACGAGCAGGTGATGTCGCCGGAAGAGACACGTCCAAACTCGATAATGATCTTCGACGACATCGCTTGCGAGAATCAAGACAATATCAGAGCCTTTTTCTGCATGGGTCGACACAGGGATGTCGACTGCTTCTACCTCTGTCAGACGTACGCTCGTATTCCCAAACACCTGGTGCGCGATAACGTCAACCTGCTGGCGCTCTTCCGGAAGGATGACATGAATCTCCGACACGTTTACGACGATCACGTGAACACGGACATGCCTTACGCAAAGTTCAAGGACATATGCTCTGCTTGCTGGAATGCCGACAAGTACGGATTCGTTGTCATCGACAAGGACCGGGAGCTCAACGAGGGCAGATACAGGAGGGGTTTCGACTGCTTCGTGAACCTGACAAATGCGAATGTATTAAGACCCGAAAATGACTGCAGTCTTGATAAGTTAGACCATTTTCCCATATATGGACAAAAAGGTAGATGTAGAAACTGCAAATCAGGTCAGACACAAGTATTTTGCAGAAAATGCAATGTAAGACTATGTTTTGCACTTAACAGAAACTGCTTTGCGGATTTTCATACTATATTCTCATAAAATTTATAGAGTTTATTGAGACTAATAAAAAATGTATAAGATGAAATGCCCATCCATGGAACGGTTTTTGAGATATTTCCGCTCAAAGTCGTCGATGTCGCATACATCACCGGGTGCCGAGAGGCAGAGGCGGTCCACGACCCATGATCAAGGATTGCATTTATTGTCGAAAGCCTAATTTTTTTAGCAATAAAGGTAAAAGAATAAAATGTTGGCTCATTATTTAAACTACGATTCCCCGATGGTAGAATAGTTAACGGAAGAAGAAGAAGAAGAAGAAATGCTTTACTACGTAGCAGCAAGTCTGAACCTGCACGCATGACGTCACCATGATTCCGATAACATCCTCTTATTTAAGCAAAGACGTTTTGTGGTGGTAGAGGTGGTGGGGGTAAACGGGTTCGTGCCTATCCAGAAGCTATGACGTCATCGCTCAGGAATGTGACGCGCGCGGATCAGTCGAAACTGTACAGTAGCGCGGAGCAAGTCTGAACCTGCATGCATTCCAAGGTCTGTCAACTGCGCAGTAGCGATGCGATAAGGCATGACGTCATCGCTCTGAAATAGCGTGTGAAACTGCACAGCGATAAGGTACGACGCTCGGAACTGCTCAGTAGCGTTGAAATTTGATCAGATAGATAAGCTATGATGTCATCGCTCGAAAATAGCGTATGAAACTGTACAGCGATAAGGTACAACACTCGGAACTCGGCAGTGGCGTTGAAATTTTCGAGTCGAATAAATTTTCGTCGTTCGGCACCTCTCGAACGCGTTCGATGACGTGTGTGTGTGTGTGTGTGTGTGTGTGTGTGTGTACGGGAAGTTGCGAGTGAGGTCGGGGGTGGGGGTTCGACCAATGACGGAGCTCCGTGCACGCGGCGCACAAAATTCAAATTTACCCACAATTTTTGCGGTAAGTTAGATCTCCGTTGGAAAGTTAGAGCTCCGTCGCTCGCAGGTGGGGAAGGGGTGAGGGAGTAGACCGTAGCGTTGCGAGATAATGATGATGATGATGCACGCGGGAAAGTGTGCTGCGAGAGGCCCGCGAGATGGCGCTACAGGTGAGGTCTGAATCCGCGAGATAGCGCTGCGAGCGAGATCGGAGTCCGCGAGATGGCTCTACCGGAGACAGCGAGATGGCGCTGCGAGCGAGTAAGGTCGGGGAGGGGGGGTTCAACCAAAACCAAAGTGGGGGAGGTCATTGAGATGGCACTGCGAGCGAAGTGGGGGTCCGCCAGATGGCGTTACGAGCGTGTCGCAGACATCACCGGATGCCGAGAGGCCGAGACGATTACGACGCACAGTGGTCAATTTCCGTGATGTAGGTGGAAAAAATGTACGAAAATAAATTTTACAAATCTCGAAAATAGTTATGTATGTAGTTAGCTAAATAACTGTAGCATAATATGCTATAGAAGTTGCAGGTCTAAACACGCTATGCTCGATACGGCGCACAACCAAAGATGTAGCATTAGGTTGACGTACTTAGTCTACCGTGATTAATTATATCGATATCGTTGGTACGGTTTGTCGTGATACATTATTGTGTTTTGGTATTGTTAGGTTGTGTTTTTATCTACGTTAAAACATACATTCGGTAAGTAAAATATGCGGGACACTTCTAAATTATTTAATTTTATTGACATGTGTATTTCAATATCTTTCTATTGAATTACAAAAAAAGTTTCATAAAGTTTCAAAGCCAATGTTATTGTGTTTTATAGATTAGAGTGTGTACTATAAAATCATAATAAACACATAGTCATCATTTGTCATCTGGAAGAATTATTTTCATTTTTAACTGTTCTGACAAGCGATGCACAGTGGGACGAAATCCCGGAAAGCTGGCCAAAATTCGAAAACGCGTATTAATCAAGGTGAAATTCAGTATTCAGGGGTTTTTAAGGTCGCTGATTACGAATCCAAAATAAAAATTTCGAAAAACAATATGGCGGATCCAATATGGCGGAAAGGTTCCTCAAAAATTGATCGAATCTGGATGAAATTGAGTACTCGGGGGTTTTTGGGGTTGCTAATTACGAATCCAAAGTCAAAAGTTAGACAAACAATATGGCGGATCAAATATGGCGGAAATGTTCCTCAATAATTGATCGAATCTAGGTGAAATTGAGTACTCGGGGATGTTTGGGGTCGCTGATTATGAATCCAAAGTCAAAATTTCGAAAAACAATATGGCGGATCCAATATGGCGGAAAGGTTTCTCAAAAATGGCATGTGTGTTTAAATATCTTTTTGTTGAATTACAAAAAAAGTTTCATAAAGTTTCAAAGTGTTATTGTGTTTCGTAGGCTAGAGTGTCTACTATAAAATTATAAGAAACATATAGTCGCCATTTGTCGCCTGGAAAAATTATTTTAATTTGTTACTGTGGTTGTGGTTGTTCAAGGAAAGGGCAACACGAAGGATGGAAATACTGCTAGACGGTTTTTCAAAAATGCAGAGAAGGTGTCAGAAATAACTAGAATAGTTAAAAAATCTCATAGTACGTTTTTTCACAATTCTAGATGCATTGTCAAGTGGATATTCTTTCAATTTGGCAGAATTCGAAAAGTATAACATAGAAACTGCAAAACACTATGTGAATTTGTATCCTTGGTATCCAATGCCTGTAAGTCTGCACAAAATTCTTATCCATGGTGCAGCTGTAATAGATTACCTAATCTGTCCAATTGGCCAATTGTCCGAAGATGCGTTAGAAGCTAGGCATAAGGAATTTAGAAAATATCGAGAGCATTATACCAGAAAAGTTTCCAGAACGAAGTGTAATGAAGAAATTTTACACTCATTGTGTGTGTGTGTGTGGGTTAACCCTTTCAGAACGGCCGCCGTACATGTACGTTTTACATAACGTTGTACATATACGGCGGCCATCCTGAAAGAGTTAATATCATCGGATCCTGTTATTAGCAGCATTAGACCTTTACAAATCCGGAACAATGGAACTCTTTCGAAAGAAGTCAGATCCCTTCTTCACATTCCCCAAGAGAGTTTTACACAAGAGGGGGTTCTGATGATAACCGTGATGAAGATGATGAGGAGGAAGAGTGTTGTTAAGTTTTCATGTAATAATATTAACACATTAATCACATCTTCATTGTCTATATATTACAGTTTTTGTAACATACTATCAACTTGATTTATTTTTATTATGTTGTACTGCAAAACACAGCGACGCATCGATTTTCGAAAATCTCGTTCGCCATATTGGATCCGCCATCTTGAATTTTTGAAATCTGACTTCAGATTCGTGATCAGCGATCCAAAAAACCCCTCTATACCAAATTTGGCATGAATCCGTTGATTTTTGAAAACCTCGTCCGCCATATTGGATCCGCCATTTTGAATTTTTTAAATCTGACTTTAGATTCGTGATCAGCGACCCAAAAAACCCCTCTATACCAAATTTGGCATGAATCCGTTTATTCATTTAATTAATTCCACCTAAATCACGGAAATTGACCACTGTGCGACGGTCCGCGACCCATAATCAAGGATTGCGTTTATTGTCAAGAAGGCTAATTTCTCTTTTATACAAATATTTTTTACCAATAAAGGCTAAAAAAGGGGGCGAATAAAAAGTTGTCTCATTATTTATAAACTGCGATTCCCCAACGGTAGAATAGTTAACGTTGGAACCTGTCACCACGATTCTAGGAACATCATCGCAGTAAACAGTTCTCGGAAAAGAGAGCAAATCGGAACCTGTATGCGTGACGTCATCGCTCAGGAATGTGACGCGCTCGGATCGGTCGAAACTGTACAGTAGCGTGGAGTAAGTCTGAACCTGCACGCACTCCAAGGCTGGTCAACTGCGCAATAGCGACGCGATAAGGTATGACGTCATCGCTCAGGAATGTGACACGCGCGGATCGGCCGAAACTGTACAGTAGCGCGGAACAAGTCCGAACCTTCATGCATTCTAAGGTCGGTCAACTGCGCAGTAGCGATGCTATGACGTCATCGCTCAGGAATGCGACGGGGTCGAAACTGCGCAGTAGCAAGATACCTGGCGATGACTACCCGCCGACAGTGGTGCCACCTGGCGTTGATGGTGGGAGTCGAGGAGTGTATCATTCAAATTTCCCCGCCACGGCGCATGCGTACTTCAAAATAACCGCCGCCGACGGTGGCGCCATCTAGTGGGGGTCGAGGAGTTGGGGTTCAACCAATGTTAGAGCTCCGTTGGGTCGAGGAGTTGGGGTTCGACCAATGATAGAGCTCCGCTGGGTCGCGTGATGTGCGAATTCAAATTTCTCGCCACGGCGCATGCGCACTTCCGCTAAATTCAAATTTCCCGCCACTTTTGGTCACGTGGGTGACGCAGAACTCTCATAGCCTATCTACTAATAGATTTTTATAATTCATAACTTGTTTATTATCAGATTAATAAATAAGATTGAGATATGCATGCAGTTGATATTGCAATTATTACTTTAAAACCGAAAAATATGATAATTTTCAATCCATTTTTGCTATCAAATATTAAAAGTTCTATTCCTTTATCTCAAAAGGCAAAAGAGATATTTAAGAGCAGAATAAATAAAAACGTCCATATAAACTTATAAAAATTATACTAGTCGGTATAATCATTATTCATTAAATTAAACCTACCATATTTGAGATATTTTTTCATGTTTAAAACCAAGTTAATAACAATATTTACCTATTATATTAGGTTTCTAAAAGAATTAAATTTAAACATATTTTCAAAGATAGCAATTTTTCTAAGGTCATATTCACACTTTAAGTTATTACTTCCCTAAATGCACTTTTCTTACCATTTTTTTCAGACTTTTTCAGTGTACTCTTTAGATTTTTATCTACAAAACAAGCCCACTCGGAACAAAATCGTCTATCTAGATCAGAAGATAATTGAATTTGAATATTGCTTACTTTGTAGCACGTCTCCATTTATGTAACATGTACGTAATGGGACGCTGCGTTACATTTTCAATTTTTACGATGAAACGACTTACCATTTTTTTTTTCAAAAATCGTGACAATATAAAGGAATATATTAGTTAATATTTCAATAAAATGGAATTTTTTATCAACCGGGAAATGGAGATAGGGCTATCAGAAAAATTCCGAATTTTTTTTCACGTCGCACAGAGGAGTATTTATACCAGAAACGTGGCCAAAATTATTTTATGTAATTTATCATATGGGAATGCATTCCTAGGCAATTTCATGTACTTTTCGAATGTTTATTTTAGTAAAGTAAGGAAAAGAACGCAGTTTTTAAAATAAAAAGTCAAAATTGTTAAACCATTGTTCGTTGTTTTTCAGAAAACGCTCTTGCTTGTAAGTCGCAGCCACCCACTTTTACTTAAAATCAAACTTGAAATGACTTAAAATATTCAAATTAAAATAAATATCAATATTCAAACTAAAATAAATATCATTAGCTTTAAACCCGTTGTTAATAATATGGCGGAGAAAAGCGGAACTTTTTCTGTTATTATCATTTTAGGGAAATACTAACCATTAATTTAGTGAAGGACTAACAAGTCGCAATTCCCCGGAACACATACAAAAATACTTATGTTTACAAATTTTACCGGCAATTTGTAAACATAAGTATTTTTGTATGCATTCCGGGGACTTCCGACTTATTAGTCCTTCACTCAATTAATGGTTAGAGTTTCCTTAAAATGATAATAACAGAAAAAGTCCCGCCTTTCTCCGCCATATTATAAACGACGGGTTTAAAGCTAATGATATTTATTTTAGTTTTAATAATATTTATTTTAGTTTGAATATTTTCTCTCTTCTTTTAAGGATCTTCCGAAAGGTTTATGAAAATGACCAAAAAGTCATTATATGATATAATGCAAGAATGTCCAAGTAAGAATTTGGATGAAAAGATTTTATTTGTTGAGAAAAATGTTGGAGACGACCAAATTTCCAGACTGCGAATTTGGCAGGTTAAAACATGCTTTAAGTCATTTCAAGTCTGACTTTAAGCAAAAGTGGGTGGCTGCGAGTTACAAGCAAGAGCGTTTTTTGAAAAAGAACGAATAATGGCTTAACAATTTTGACTTTTTATTTTAAAAACTGTGTTCTTTTCCTTACTTTACTAAAATAAACGTTCGAAAAGTACATTAAATTGCCTAAGAATGGATTCCGATATGATAAATTACATAAAATAATTTTGGCCACGTTTCTGGTACAAATACTCCTCTGTGCGTCGTAGAGAGTGGGGCGGGCGGCTCAGATGTGGCAACCATGTTCGCGGCAGTAGGTACATGTAACCGCCCGAGTAATTGATTTGCTCTATCGCCCTAAATAAGCAAAGGTAAGTTAGCGCCGGACTATAAACAATCTTAATGAATTATATCTCAAAAAATTGCTCGTAATTTGCTCATCAAGAATATAAAATTGCTCTAGCGGGAGCAATTATGAAAAAAAGTTATTAAACAATTTCGTAACAAACACTCATTTGACGATTTCTAAGTTATCCAAGTACGAACGGGATCTTTCCTGGGCTCAAAAAATTGCTCGCAATTTGCTCATCACTGCCCCACCTTTTTATTTGCGTTTTATTAATGTTTTTTGCATTAAAAATAATAATTAAATTTTCGATGTTTCGAAGCCCTGGGAAAACGACAGTAGCGCCGCTAGTTTTGAAACATGAAACTAACACCAGTAAAAGCGGTTCTCAATCCAAATCTGAAATAACAGTTCCTACGAAGGAGAGTTCCGCTGAAAATGGTAATAAAATCTGAGATATCAGCCAAGTTAGCGTTGTAAATGTTCTTTTCACTTTTACAATATTACCAGATATAAAGAGATTCTTACTTGTTTATATACTTGTTTCAAATCGCATCGGATGCTCGAGAGAGCTTTGACGATGCAAAAAGAAAAATGCGAGCTCATCAATTGCCTTATGTGTTAACGTTACATGCAATTTCTTTTTTGCTATATACATTTTTTTAATCATAATAAAATAAGAACTTTTTACGAAGCATATTTAACAAGATAAGGGACTTATAAATATGTTTTACTCTAACTATATAGTATTGTAAGTAAGAAAGTATATTACTATAAAAAGTCAGTTCTATACGCATTCTTCTTGTGCGAATATTGCTTTTTACATTACAAACTATAGTTTGTACTTTTTAAAATCACAGTTATCCCACGCTGTAGGGATCTATGTACCTGTGATAATTTGAAAACACTAGTCGCTCTCATGGAAAACCTGCCATAATGTTGTGTTGGCAGCATTAGTTTCTTCCCATCCTATTTAGTAAGTTTGAGTTAGTGCAATGTAAGATGGCTGACGAGCAATGTCCCATCATAACTTTCCGTTAAAATAAATCAGAATTTACGTCATTTCTATTCCTGAACCAAAGACATTAATCGAACTTCAGAATAAATAACAGTACCTTATCAAGACAATCAGTATTTTTAAATCTCAGACAAATAAATCATTACCTTTTATGTGTTAATCTTATATCTAATTTGTTCTTTATTATAAGAGAGAGTGTTTGATTTTAATAATCGGCAGACGGACGAGGTAGAAAGAAACACTCTGCTGCATACTAGATCCTGATAGATGGTAGTTTTATTAAACACTCGTTGTTAATCAACACGTGGTACACACACCTTATAATCAGCTTTAGGAAGAAGTGTCGGGAAAAGAATAATAGTTAGAGAAGCTAACTCGAGAGGCGCTGGTGTAGAAAAATAGCGCCAAAGATAAAACGGACAAAACGAACAGATTACAAAAGTAAAACAAAGCTTGATTTACAACAATAAGCTTTTTTTTTACTCGTAAGCCTAAAATAAAGCCCTCTTGCAAATTACACTGAAAAGTACAATACATTTATAAATATAACTAGTAACTAGTATCGGAAGATGAAACGTAAGTAAGAAAGTGAAGAACGATAAAAAGTTTTCGACGCATGCTTTTTGCGGGGATATTTTACACACTAGTTTGTACTTTTTTAAATTACGAACGGTTTTTCAGACAAGTACGTAAAGCACTAGAACAATTTTCAGTCTTTTCCTATCGGCAGTGATAAGTTGTGATTTTTAATTCAAGTCGTTGAGTTCGTACCACTTATTATCAACCGTTCTAGTGTAGGCGATGTAGTGGCCGGTGGACGACGTCGAATATGCAGCTGATTCGTACACGATAACACCTGACAAAATGAAATCGTTGCTCCGTAGGCTTAATTCAATAGGAATATCTTGTAGGTATACACCTTCTTCAACAATGTTCGTTTTTTCGATTGAATTAACATATATGCGTGTTCCGCACATAACTTCGAAACTCCAATGCATTTTAAGAACATTCAAGAAGTTTGTATTTACAGTGAAACCTCGCACTCGCAACTACGCATCTTATTGCAAGTCTCACTTATTGCAAGGCAGAAGTCTCGTTTATTGCAACCCCTTCGTCTCCCACCGCGTACGGTAGTTGCAACCTTTCCGACTTTCACCGCCCACGGTGGCCAATCACGAGCGATCAGTGCGATATCGCCTTGAGTCGAGAAGCGGAGTGGGGGCCCCTCTCGAGTTGCGATAAACGAGAGGCATACGATTCGAGGGACTTGCAATAAACGAGGTGTGTTTTACCGTATTTATATGCCGCAGAAAAATCCACAGCAGATGAACTGCGTTTCAAGTTAATTACCCATAATATCGGTTTCAATTTCAATGTATCCAAAGTTATTTGCACTTCTGATGCTTTGTATTTACATTGCGTTCAGTTGACTAGTTAGTTAACTTGGCAATCAAGGCATACCAGTGTAATGCATCATATACAGTGCATTCGAAACAATTAATTATGAACCACGGTTAAACCATCGAACTATTTTAACTGTTTCATTCAAATATATTAGTAGTAATATAGTAAGTGCAGTGTCAAGTCATTCGAATTAACTGTTCGGTTCTCCTTCTCCGTTCGGCCGGTAGCGGAAAGTTCATCTATCCAAAGGGAGTGTCACTTCTCGCCATGGTGCCGTTTCGGTAGTTGAAATATGATGGTATTTATGACCTGGCGCATTTGTTTGACTAATTGGGGACTTCGAGTGCAGGGCGAGAGGATACCTAAACGCTAGATTTATGATGAGCCCGAATAGTGGAGATGCCACACTGTGTCGCCTCATAATATAAACAATGGCTTTCATCGCCCCAAGAAACCTTCTCGAGCAACACAAACCAGACCCCCTCTGCACAGTCTAAACAGCGATTGATTTTTGCTTCATTTATTCTTCAGTTAATAATTCTAACAGGTGCGATCAAGATTAGATCTCCTCGGGGTCATAAATCCTGAAGACACTACTGCGTGACACGACTACTGACCGAGCAAGTGGAGAGATGGATTAAAACCATATCGGTTAGTTCAAATGATTTAACACTGCACTCATAATATTACTGGTGATATATTGGATTCAAAGAGTACAGTATACACTTCCATGATTTAACCGTGGTTTACAATTAAATACACTGTGAGGTTCTTTTGAGGAAAAGGTGAGGGACTGCGAACGCATTCGCAACTCACGTTTGTCGAAACACACCGATAGCCTCGTCGTTGCGACCGATGTACAGATTAGATCTAGATTAGCGCGTTACTTAGGTTGCGAGATAGTGAGCGGTAAGAAATGACGTAGACGCCCCCTTGCGATGGAACACATATTAACACAAACCTAAAGGGGCCCATACACTGTCAAACAAATTGCGCAAAGCTGCGTTGCACAACTGCATCATCCATACATTTGGTTAAATTTTATTCAAACTTAGGTACACGTTGAGAATCGTACAGCAAATATGTCCTTAAGTACTATTGCAGCAATTATTATCGTGTGTTCCTTAGATGATGGCGATGTTACTAGAAAACGAAAAAGAAAACAAAGAATTTGGATGAAAGAATGGCTAAAGAAAAGGGCGATTCTTAACCACGATGACCTAATTCAAGGACTACAGTTATCATCTCTTGATTATAAAAATTATTTGAAGGTGGATTCAAATTTGAGGGTGGATTTAATGATAGGTCGAAGCGCTTCTCATTGGCTTAATTCATGATAGGTCGACCCTGGACGATAAACAATGGGTGCTCGTACGGAAGGCAAAGTCTATTGAAAGTGAGGAAAAGGTCGAGGAGCCGTTGCGCATCGAAGCGCAATGCGCAAATACACAACACAACGCGTTGCGCAAAACGTTTCCGTTGTGCAAAAGATTAAACATGTTTGAAGCTGGTCAAACGTTTGTGCAACGCATCAAACACCGCCATACATTGTCAAACAAATTGCGCGACAGAGCATATCAAACGATAGGTATTACATAGAAAAATATATATTGAAGAACGATCGGCATACGTGTATCGTAGGAACTAAGGGTCGGCATATGCTCTAAAAAGTGTCGTAAATTCAGAATATTTGGAATGATCATATCACGTATGCCCTTTTGGCATTCAACAGTTTTTGGCATAAAATGCACAGTTACCAAAGGGCATACGGTTCTCGCGGGTCTAACTAATTCTACACCTTTTTCTATGAAATATCGTTTGATATGCTCGGCATACGTGATACTATCATTGGAAGATGCGATTTTTTTTTGCAATAAGTAATTAACTTTTCCAACACAAGTTCCACGGGGACCAGCTAATTTTGCTGGATTTAATCTTGCCATTGGCAAAGGAGTACAATTTGACGAACGTAGGTCGCGAATATCATGGTCTCGCACTTGTCCCGGAAAGATTAATTACCTAACGGTGTTCGGAAAAGTCCGTCTTTTGCAGAACCTCATTAATCGATTCCGTTATAATTCGAACGTTAATTCAGCCTTGTAAGGAGGAGAAATGACGAATTCAATAGATGACTAATCGGCTCCTCGATCCTTTCCCAACTTTCACCAGACTCGCGGGAGAGCATGGGCACCCTTTGCCTCCGTTACTGTCCAGGGTCGACCTATCATAAATTCAGCCTTTTTTGATGAATGCCCGCGTGTCCTTGAACCGCGCCACGGAACGTTGACACATCTGTGTGTCTCTTGAAAGACTTTCTCACGCCTTTTTTTTTCTTCCTATTTTCACATTTTCTCGGAACTTTCCTCTCCTTTCGCGGAATGGAAGGTTAAAGAAAATATTTTTTATAATTGTTTAATATTTCATTATTAGCAACATGACATAACTACTTTACAATGTAAATAGAGATTTAAAAAAGTAAGTATGTAGAATTTAACGTATGTATAATATAATGCCATAAAATAAATGATCTCATTTTATTACTACCCATTTGCATCATGCGTCTACTTCGGCGTACTGTCCCTTATCACCGTTCGATTTCAAGGACGTTCGTCCTTCCATTACTTTCACCCGGTCTTTTCACTTTCTCCTCGCGGAATATTCCGCGCTTGGTGATAACGCCCAGTCGCCGCGCGCGGATATATCCACGCTATGATGCAAATGGGTTTGTGATTAAGATGTACCATCTGGTATTAACCGACTTGTCTATTTTAAAACATATCTAGTTAATTCCTCTCTTAATTTCGCCATCGGTCGCGATGGCAAGGCGGGCGGTATGTTTAGGCAAACGCAATGACTCCTCGACCCTTTTCTCACTTTCACTAGACTCACGAGAGGACATGAGCTAGGGCACCCTTTACCCATTGTTATCGTCCAGGGTCGACATATCATAAATTAAGCCATCGAGACGCACTTACGCCTGTCCCTGGACTAGGCGCACCATGGGACTTCGACGCACTACGTGTCTTCCCGGAGTCTTTCGCACGCTTTTTACTTTCACACTTTCTTCGAATTTTCTTCTTTCATCATGAAAAGGTCCCCATACATGATAAGGTTTGCCGGACGGCAAGCCTTCCGACTTACGCTTACACAGGCAAACCTGAGTACCACATGTACAGTGTACCATAGTTAAACTCGGAAAAAACGGAAAAAACCCTCTCTTGTGCAAAAGCGTACCCCCGCCTTGCGAGCTGTTTTCCAGTCAGTCACGTCAAGATTCTCAGAGCGAAGCGACGCAATTCCCACGCATCACTCTAGTACGTGTCTACCTACATACTTCAAGTGCTTCTTTCCAATCCCAGTTCAACGTCTACATTATCACGTATGTGAAGTCAGATACGCTTAAAAAGTAAGTATGTAGAATTTAACGTATGTATAATATAATGCTATAAAGTAAAATAAAATTACAGAAATTGAAAGTCGATTTTTTTTGAGATTCTTGAAAAGACATCGATTTCATATCGATTGTTTCGAACTTGCAAATATCGTTTAAAATAATTGATTATCTCGTAAAAAAAACATCGATTTTTAGTAATCGATGAATAATCATACACCCCTACGGAGCTTGTGTCTGGCAGGTGACGTCAAACCAATAAGAAGACGTTCTCGTCCCTAACATTATCGTCGGAGTTACAATTTGCAATTTGAAGTAGTACATTTTATTTATTTTGAAAAATTCTTTCACGTACATGTTTTTTACACATGCATAATAGTTTCCATAGAGAAGTAGAAACGTTCTTTAATGTCATATGTATAATACATTAGACTGATTCAAGAAAAAGCTTTTTCAATTAATTCTCTTTTGGCGGGCACTTAAAACGTTAGTAGGTATTTAATGTAACTTTGAATATGTCGCCGGGTGCATATTCTCACTCATTATTTAGGGGTTTCTCAATCGTCTTTTCTGATTTCCATTTGAATAACACGGTGGAATTGTTGAATCATTGGTTTAGTGCTAATTCCTTGTACGGTAAAAAAATTTTCCCGTGAAAAATTAGAAAAATTGAGAGTTGTAGGTGTAATTGACGTAAAGAAATATTATTTTTAATTATTAAATAGAATTAAATGATAATTATGGGGGAATAAATTATGCAATTGTGCTAAAAGTAACAATTTTTCTCCTGCGATATTTTTCCAAATTGAAGACAGGGACGCAATTTCTAAGTACATCGATTCTTTATCTAACGAGACATTCGAGAAAAACGTTGCCAAAAATTCTTCGAAAGATTTCGATAATGCAAATATATAGGTAGGGTAGAGCGGGGCTTAAAGGTCCGTGGGTATAAAGGTCCACCATATATATCTAAAAAACTAGTGACGTATCGTTTTTTTTAACTATAAAAGCGTACAGAAGAGGTCGCGGGGGGCGTAACGAAGCATCTTTGGCAGTCGAGTGACGACGCTAGCAGGAGATACATGACTGCGTCTCGAAATTTTAACGTAAGTAAATTTTCTCATCATTATTCTTTTTAGTTCTGAGCAGTGTTATTTCATTTACCGTCCCTATATATATATAAACATCGTTTATTAGTAAACGTTATTTATTTGTTTTTCACGACTTATTAGTAGTTTGAAGCTACTTTAAACGGTAATATTTTTATAACCTCTAACAACAATTACACTCTGTTGGGGTAAAAAGGTCCAACATGGATAAAAGGTTCTATATTCTCATAAAGAACAGTGTTGTCTTGTTTAATTGTACTGGTCAATTGAGACTGATTAGTAATAAGAAGATACTTTTTGTTTTGTAATAAATACTGTTTAAATACTGTTTAAATACTTTGAAACTTAGAATTAAGAAAAATATTTTCTTTTGTAATAATTATTACAGTACTTATGACTTTTTCCTTGTGAAATGAAAATATAGTTTTGAAATTCATTGGATGAAATATTGTTATTATTTCATAAAACTTTTTTAAAATTAAAATTAAATACTGGACCTTCTTACCCCTACCATGGGGCAAAAAGAGACAGACGACGAGGTCTAGAAAAATTGTAAAATTACATATTTGTATTATGACAATTCAACCAAAAATTTGTTTAAAACATGGTACGATAACTGTTTGTTTGATTACTGTTGTATATTTTGATATAGTAGATTCCGTTTTCACAGTATAATTCTTAATAGTCAAATTGGACCTTTCAGCCCCGCTCTACCCTACTACTATCCAGATATAGTAGCGTGTTTCAAGTAACTGTTCTGCCAATTTCCGGCTTTGACTAACGTAATGCGGTCTTCCTTTAAATCATCTCACATCGTCGCAACTTCCGCAGCATCAGAAAATTATTTTCGGAACATAAAAGATAAATTGTTGGAAAATCGCACGCCGGGCGAGCTGATAAATTTGCGGTAAAACACATAGACTCGATTAATGACGATATGATCATGTCGCGAGCGGCTCTTGAAGAAAGGAAAATGGAATGCGAAGGTAATATGAATCCAACGTGTTCATTTTCATCTTCAGCCGAAAATATAACCAATATAGATACAATTTTCCCCGCGAACGAAGAAAAAAAATTGTACGAACAGCGAGAAAATTGGTGGAACAAATGTGATGATAACGACGATATGTTTTTGATTCTCCCGACACTGACCATCATTCTTTGACTAATTCGATACTTGATATATGCGATTTTCAACCAAAATTCGACTCGACTAGGAAAGCATACGAGAACATTGTTTTCGAACGCGAACATCGGAAAATAACTTTTCTATTAAATTCTCTAATTCCGAAAATTTAATAATGGAAAATCGCGTTGATCCCGAGCTATAGATAAAATAGACTAAAAATCGAGGAAAGTACGTTACTTCCTGCCCAGAAATTAATTTTATTCATCAAAAGCCTGAAAGAAGCTCGCGCTCCTCTCAACGCATACCAACTACGAAACGGATGCCAGCAGAATCGAAAACTAATAAATAAGAATTGTTTCTATTTTACCAGTACATGCCCTTTCGATTCTGTTTTGGAAATTCTTGTCGCGGGATATATGAGCTCCAAACCATTCCAAATTTTTGTTGATAGCGAAGAGAAACAATCTAACTGCATATTTCGCATGCTAAAGATGTATGTTAAAGAAGGCCCAAAAAACAAATATAGGATGAACGAGCTTATATGTTTCATGCATTGTACTCATCGAAAAACAATAGAATCGACTGCGAAGATAATGCGTCTCAGTTATTTCAAAGATTAATGGAAAAATACACTGCACCGATGGAGAGCACGAAATGTCAGCGGGCAGCGTGTTCCGCGGTAAAAACTAAAAAAAAAACCGATTCTAGACATTAATTTGAAGCCAATCTGGTAAGGAGGTTTTCGCGTGTATTGCAAGAAATCGTCCAAAAATCTATTCAAGAATCATATAACTTTTATTGTACAATTTGCCGCGAGTCTACCGTACTAAAAACTATAGATTTTGGAGCATACATTTGCATCGACACGGAACACGCATATGTTCATTCAATCGAAAAAACGAACATTGTTGAAGAAGGTGTATACCTACGAGATATTCCTATTGAATTAAGACTACGGGAAACACAGATTTCATTTTGTCAGGTATTATCGTGTATGAATCGGCTGCATATTCGACGTCGTCCACCGGCCACTACATCGCCTACACTAGAACGGTTGATAATAAGTGGTACGAACTCAACGACTTGAATATTAAATCACAACTTATCACTGCCGATACTTGTCTGAAAAACCGTTTGTAATTTAAAAAAGTACAAACTAGTTTGTAAAATATTCCTGCAAAAAGCATGCGTGGAAAATTTTTTATCGTTCTTCACTTTCTTACTTACGTTTCATCTTCCGATACTAGTTACTAGTGTATATTTATAAATTTATTATACTTTTCAGTGTACTTTGCTAGAGGGCTTTATTTTAGGCTTACGAGTAAAAAAAGCTTATGATAAAAAACAAATTAGATATAAGATTAACACATAAGGTAGTGATTTATTTGTCTGAGATTTAAAAATACTGATTGTCTTGATAAGGTATATAGATCCCTACAGCGTGGGATAACGGTGATTTAAAAAAGTACATACTATAGTTTGTAATGTAAAAAGCAATATTCGCACAAGAAGAATGCGTAGAACTGACTTTTCATAGTACTATACTTTCTTATTTACAATACTAGTTAGAGTAGAACATACAGTGGTACCTCGACATACGAGTTTAATTCGTTCCGTAACCTTGCTCGTATGTTAAATTGCTCGTATCTCAAAGCAATTTTCCCCATTGAAATTAATTAAAATGCCATTAATCCGTTCCAATTCCCAAAAAACCACCTCAGTTGTTTTTGTTAAGTGTTTTTGAATAAGAAAAATGTATTTACAAGAAGAAACATTTATTTATAAATAACAAATACATATTTTATAAAAACATAATAAAAGAAAAAGTGAAGTGCTTACGGAAGCGCTTAAAAAAACTGTCCAAGGAGATTTGTTTCTTCCTCCCTTTCAGGATATTGCGGAAATGTGTTAGGCAAGTTTCGTTGCGATTCCTCGTATCTCAAATCTTGCTCTCATCTCAAAGCAAAATATCGCTCGCTCGGCGGCTCGTATCTCAAAACACTCGTATATTAGGGCACTCGTATGTCGAGGTACCACTGTATTTATAAGTCTACTAGCAGCCCGTCCCGGCTTCGCACGGGTAGATTGTGGATTGATTTTGGCCGTCATTTGACGAATTTTTAGCAGATATCTATAGCTAGGGAGCCATGCTACGCTAAAAAAAACACATGTATTTTTAAATTGGAAAGTATATTTCTTTTATTGAAGTGAAACTTCTTTGTGCTGAGGGTACTAAAATCGCGCGCGCCGACACGAGAGACCGTAACGAAACCCACACACTCCAGCGCTTCCCACCGTGCCTCACTCATACAGTGCTCTCGACCCTGCCCTAATACACCGCTCTCAACTCTGCCCCATTCCACCGCTATCGACCCTGCCTCATTCCACCGCTCTCTACCGTACGTAGACTATCGCCTTTGCCAGGCAAGCCATGTGTCGATTTTGCGAGGCTGGAGCGCCAGGCCGCCGTGCGACTATCACTCACGCAGCGAGGCTCACTATTATCGCAACCTAAGTAACGCACTAATCTAGATATCATCTTAGATTAAATATCTGGTCTTAGAATAAAAGTACATACAAAATAAAAAAATTGATGTATAAATAACATTTTAATTAAGCCATACTCTAGCTATCCTGCTGCTGTGCTCTCACATTCTTTTTTCACATACGTGGTGAATCATAATGTTGAAAAAAACTTTTTTAAGCGAAAACAGTAATTCTTTAGTATAATTATTATCCAAGTCTATTGTAAATACATGCATTTTTTTATCGAGGGCAGAGTAAATGACAAGATCTCTTACTTTTAAATTCAAAACAGCCATCCCAATTTGCATTTGCGCATAGTATGTTTTTTTTTAATTCATCGAAATAATGTTTCCATCTTTATTTGTTTTCTTTTCCACCCAAGTCGATAAATTAAGATAATCCGTGATATTTTTTTTTCTCCTTACCCGAGGGACATTTAATTCGAATTAATTTGACTGGTTTGTCATTCTCGAAAACAATACCGTCAGGGCTATATCCAAGCGATGGATTCTCCATAGAAACGACGAGACCGCATTCGACAATTTTTTGCAAGTAACTTTCTCGTAAGCCTGTCGTGCTTTTGGCTCGTTTTCGATACCATGCAATACATGACAGTTGGGCAGAGGTTTTGGATAAAAGTATTCCAATGTTTTTTTCTTCCAGTTAGGCTTTTTATTTTTCGTATACGTGAATAAACCATAGGACCCCGTTCCCGTTATTCTGAACTGTCGTTCCTCAAGCCAAACAGATTCAAGCTCAAAGCTCTCGACGCAGGTGACAAAAACATTTTTGTCTAATTGAGACATTTTCTCCTTGCAACAATCTCGAAGAGGGTTTACTTGTACGTTTTTCAAATCTTGAAGTAGCTGAGAGGTACATTGGTTATATCGAAAATCGCTTGAATTTTTTTGGGATCAATCATTACATTATTATTATTTTTCTCTTGAATTGGCTCGTGTCTTCCAAACCTGTATGAAAAAAAATTACGATACGAGGAAATTGGAGGAGAAAGAAAGCACCTTTACAACGTTACTTTAAAACGTATTGTAGAATATAATCGTCGGCTTACTTGTAAAACCTTCTAAGACCGATTTTCGGACATAGGACTTAGTAGTTTTACAAGTAAGCCGACGATATATTGAACAAATAAAAAATTTGGAACTGAAGGTATCTGTACCTGCCTTCATATTTCTTTGTCGATATGCTGGTAAAATATCGTCGGCTTACTTGTAAAACCTACTAAGTCCTATATAGGACTTAGAAGGTTTTACGAGTAAGTCGACGATATGTAGAAATCGAAGTTGTATATTGTTTAGGGGCCATCCATATATTACGTAAGACATTTCGGCCTCTTTTTGACCCCCCCCCCCCCCTCCCCCCAGTGTAAGATACTGTAAGATTCCAGATGACCCCCCCCCCCCCAAATCTTACATAAGAAGTAACTTTTTTTTAAGTCATTCTTGAGCTTGCCGTTTATACTGCTTTCATATATCAGATGAATATTAGGAAGAGATTGACTATATTTCGAGACGGTCCTGCTAAACAATAGCATCATACATAGTCAGAACGAGAATGCTGTACATAGAAGCTGTTTAAATAGAATCTTCATTATTCGCTATTCTCTAATCGTGTATCAACAGCGTCTTTTATCCGAGTGGAAGCCCAACACGATTGATGTAAAGTTTATAGTCTACTACGATATACCGCATGTCCTATGGCCAACCGCGCAGGTGAGCTGCGACCTGAATTCTTGACTTCGGCAGTATTTATGGTACAGTTAGAGTGGGCTTCAGACGAGTCCGCTGCATAAGAACGAAAAGTGTCGACTGCTCCTCTAATAGCTGTCAATTCGGGAGATCGAAGCGTTTCGTGTAACCTCGAAATCGTAAAGTTTTGAATTAGTAGTGAATAATTTGTAGAGGTGATGAGAAAAATAATCATAAATAATCTTCCAAATTGTGACAGCCATCGGGAAATCAGACGACGCTTTTCGCTCTTACGCTGCGTTCTTACGAAAAGTGTGAAACGTCTGATCTCCCGATGGCTATCAATTCGGGAGATCGAAGTCTAAGCTCGAAATCGTGAATCTTTAAATAAATGGTAGGTAAGTAATGTTCAGAAGTGAGAGTTAACAATCATTCGGGTTTTTTCGATGTCCAACCGAATTACACGCCTCATGTGCCTATTTGTTTCAGAAATTATTTCCGCGCTAGCACCACGCGTGTCTAGGAAGTAGTTTTACGAAGTGGCGTGAGCGATACCTAAGATGTCAATTCGGAAGATTATTTATGATTATTTCTCATCACTTCTACAAATTATTCACTACTAATTCAAAACTTTACGATTTTGAGGTTACACGAAACGCTTCGATCTCCCGAATTGACAAGAGCAGTCGACATTATTCGTTCTTATGCAGCGCACTCGTCTGAAGCCTACTCTAACTGTACCATAAATACTGCCGAAGTTAAGAATTCAGGTCGCAGCTCACCTGCGCGGTTGGCCATAGGATATGCGGTATTTCTTTATGAATTTCATCCTCGTTCTAACTCTTCGTATCAACGGAAAACATTAGAAAACATATATTCACTCAGTTCAAGTAACTTCATTTTTAAACTTCGTTTAATAAAATATATCCTCAGTAGAGACGTCCTGCTCCTCAAGTACAGCGCTTCTTTCAATCTGTATTGAGCGATTTGATAGCATTTTTGGCTAGGAATTTCTCACGTAAGATGAGGTCTAGACCCCCCCCCCCCGCCCCATTGTAAGACACTGTAAGAAATATTAACACCCCCCCCCCCCCTCAAACGTCTTACGTAATATATGGATGGCCCCTTAGATATAATTATGTGCATTAATGAATTAAAAATCTCGTTAATGCACTGCTAAAAGCAAAAAATGAAAAGATCGCCTTCAAAACTCTTAAAAAAAAGAAATGAACCAAAAAATTGATTAACAGATTAAAAAATTTTAAATAAAAATTGTAATTAACATTTTAAAAATCGAAAGGTCTAAAAAATTACGAATTTCGTCGCAGAAGTTGATTGAAAAATGAATTCTAACAGAAAGCACCGATTACAAAATGAATAAGTTAATATCGGCCTAATTACCTATATTACATTATGTCGTGAGAGTGTAGAGTCTGGTAGATCGGTTATCATGAGATTTCTCAACATTTCCTCTGATTTCTCATTGTGTTCAGCTTCTTCCGCAGTTACACTATCAGTGTTATTTTGCTTCTTTCTTCGCTTCTTTTTAGCTTTTAATTCTTTTTCTGTTTTCAGCATAAAACATTGATGTTTTTCAAGTGGCTGTGCTTCATATCTTTCCAATGATAACTTATGGGGTGCACTCCAGACACATTTTTTGTCGGTGCAAATAACGTCATTCCGGTCATCCATGTCGTTTCTGTAAACATTTGAAATTAATCAGAATTAAATATAACAACTTTTGAATGTACTTCTTTAGAAAAAATTAATATCTAATTAGTTTATTGATATTGCTTTTAAAATAGCCAATTCTAAATACAAAGTAACCTCACCTGTTGCAATGGAGCAAAACAGCAAGCACGTATTTACATAATTTGCTCAAACCAGCTCTGCAAGAACATTTCATTTTAATTATAGTCCCATCTTTCAGTTTCCCATTAATTTCATGAGGAGTATCTTTCAAGTGTGATGTTTGAATACAAAAAGCAAGGATGTTGATACACGGACTTGAATTGTCAGTACTCAACACTTTTCCAACGTGAATAAGATGCCCAGCATTTAACAAATCTTCACCTCCGCGCCAATTTCGGCAGCTGGGATTTGTGTCACTAAATCTGCTAATTTCGTGTCCACTGATCCGAATTTTTTTAATTATAAAACGCACTGTTTAATTTTTCACTTTGTATATAAAAAAAGAAAAAACAAAATTGTGGACCGAGTAGGGTAGACCGGGGACAATAGAAACAGGGGACAGTAGAAACAATCGCCATATTGAAAGGATTTCGAAGCTTAAATCACGCGCGCTTGTTCAAGACGACTCGCCGCTAGGTGGTACGTGTAGTCGACAGTCAGCTGTTGATGTCTGTTTATACTAGAAATGCTCGTTTGCGATAACTTCCTTTCCCGCTATCAAAGTAAATTTTTCAATTGCTAGAGAAAGTGTGATACAAAGATTAAAAACGTAAGTATTAATCTTTAACCATTTTTATTAGTTTGCTTGGTATATCTCTTTTAATCGGGACAGCTAGAATTATTACTGCTGTCCAAGAGTAAGAAAATATTTGAGTGTTTATTGAGAAATGTGTTGTGGGGACAATTGAAACAAACGATGGAGGGGACAATTGAAACGTGTGAAACACCAAAACAATAGTAAATAGAGTGACAGCGACGACGAGGATTATTATTGCCTGGTTTGTCTGGAGCAGTGAGGTAATAGCCGCCCTGGAGAGAAATGGGTGCAATGCATTGAATGTCGACATTGGTCACACGAAAAATGCACTTCAAAAGAAGATCTTTATACCTGTCACAACTGTTTGTCAGACTAAACATATTTACTGTATATTCTCTTATCTTATGATTTCCAATATTGATCTGTTCTATTTGCGTTATAATTACATTTTTTTAATCTAAATGCTGTTTCAATTGTCCCAGGTATATGTTTCAATCGTCCCTGACGTGGGGACAATTGAAACAATTTGGCAATCGGAAGATATTTTGAAATATCTTATTCATGTATCATTTTAGGACAACGGAATGATATGTACAAAAACCTTATTAAATATGCTAAGTAATACTCACTTTATAATTTAAATATTTGCAGAAGCTGTATAAAAAAAATCAAGAAGCACAAATGTTTCAACTGTTCCCGGTCTACCCTACTGGGCTAACTGACAGCGGAACCCTACTTACGCTAGTTTTTCGTTTCGCCACCAGAGCGCTTGGCCATAAGCCACGCCATAAGCTCATGTGAGCTCACGTGACGTGACAATATTGTGTCCCCGGCTTAATCTTCATCATATGATACGTTAGGCAAATCTTTAATACGTGCACTTCGTCGAAGTTTGTTTACTTCAGAATCTTTTGAGGAATTTACGTCAATCTTATTATTTTTATCAACTTCATCTGTCTCAACAATAAGCCCTTCCTCGAATAGAAGCTTAGACCTCTTCCCTTCTAACCATCGCTGATTCACCACCGAAACATTTGCCGATCGGAGCAAGCCAGATAGTAAAATTACGTTCACGCTGTATGCCTGTACTGCTCCCCGGGAGAAGGCGGAGCTTGTGTCTGGCAAGTGACGTCAAACCAATAAAAAGGCGTTCTCATCCCTAACGTTATCGTCGGAGTTACAATGTGCAATTTGAAGTAGTCAATTATATTTTTTTTTGAAAAATTCTTTCACGTGCATGGTTACTTACACATGCATAATAGTTTCCATAGAGAAATAACACAAAATATTTTTGGTCCGAACCTTCCTATTACATCACGTTATTCGATTTAAGGGGTTATACGCAGTCAGAAGGCCGAAAAATACCGATTTTTCAAGAATTTTTCCTGGGAAGACATTTAAATTTATTAACTTAAAAATTTATATATATATTGTGACAACTTTTAACTTTACTTTCATATGTTTCATTTGTCAAAATATTTATTTTTAAAGCTGCTAGAACCGATCTCTGGGAGCTCCTCTAAGAAAAAGGCGTCTTGCGGTGAGCACGATATATCTCTGGATTGCATCATCTAAGATGAAAAAACCAAACAAATTTCGTTAATATAAGGTATTATCTAGTATTTAATCGAAGGAATAAGCAAAATATTAATTTTTGACAAAATTGCGGCTACTCAAAACAAAAGTATCGATTTTCGACATAAATTTAGACCTTAAATTGTTTATAAAATGGAAAATATTAATCGGCCAGAAAAAACCTTCGATCAATTACTAAAAAATAGACTTAAAAAGCTTGTGTAAAAATTTGAGACTGATCGGTTCAGCCGTTTCCGAGATATCTTGCTCACCGACTTCAAAAACGCAGTTTCGAGAAAAACGCGTTTAAAGTTTCAACAGCACGTTACACATAGTAAAAGGACTAGAATCTATGGTACGAACTGCACACTTATCACATAACAAAACAATTTTAAAACCAAGTCCTCGTTCAGAAGCAGTTTCAAACTTCACAATTCCGTCATAGATTTTACACTTCACATATTTAGAAATTGCCGCAAACACTGTAATAAAGTTCAAAATTCGATATTCGACAGACGAATCACGCGGAACGAAGATTTCTTCTTGCATTTTAAATTTTTTCGCTGAGGCACTAAAACTACTTTTATCCGTCTCAACTGTCTCTTCGGATTAAAAATATTTCTTCGCTTTTTTGGTCTCGACTTTTGCACCTTGGAAGATGCTCTCTTTTCCCTACTACACTTCATTTTCACAGAGAAATCACAACAGAAAATATAAACGAGCGTACGAGTTTATTGCTTGGCTTCGCTATTTAGACTGATTACTTTTCAATATAACAGTTTGGGTATCTGAAATAAGGCATAACGGTATCAAAGCGCATTCCAGGTAATTAGCTGCCGCTATTAGTAAAATTAGCTACCGCGCTACCGCTTGGGCCTCTGCTCCTACTTTCTAACGCTCCGAGATGTCTTTGCAAATGTACGTGTAACTTCGAGAATAATCGTCGGATTGACATGAAATTTTCTGTGTATGTACATAAATATATGTACATTACGAAAATAAAATTTTTAAAAAATCGATTTTTTGAAAATCCTGACTGCGTATAACCCCTTAATACTTGGCTTCAACTAAACCACATAGGTAGTTCGTTCAAATAAAGACATAATTGACTGCCTTCATATATTATTTTGTTTCAATAGCATTACCATTTTATGTAATGCAATTTGAGCATTGTTTACTTGATTAATCTGCGTTGGAATAACTATTTTACTGCTTTGTAATGATTAAATAGTTCATTGCATTACAAAAATATGGCCATTGAAACAAGCATATCATATATTTACCATCTCCATTTGAAAGTAATTAAATATTTAATTCCTTCAATACTATCAGAACGTTCAGTTCATTGAATATTTCACTGAGTACAGTTCATGTTTTCAACTAAAACGTTTCTTACTATTTCAACTAGTCATATAATTAGAACAATTCATTTTTACTTGAACTAACTACATGTTTAAATTGGTTTACAAAATATTATGCAATGAAACCAATTCTTTCAATCAATAAATTATTTTTTTCTAGTAAAGAACGAAGTAATTAATTTAAACATTTAATTGATCGAAGTAAATAATTTGTATCCAACTAAAAATATTTTCGTCACTCAGTGCCAAATACTCGGTTTTACGGGCGTCCTCACAACGCACGTAAAATGACGTTTCACACACCAATTTGTGAAAGGTTGCGCATTGCGTAAAATAACCTGCACAGTGCGTGAAATAACCTCACAGTGCGTGAAATAAAAATGGCACACTTGAGAAATCACTGCGTGCGATTATTACTTGAAGTTGGCACAGTCAGTGTGTCCAACGCCACGCATTCGCAGCACAACTCTACGCAGCTGACGCAAAGCCAGAACCTAACCCAACTTAACTCATTCACTGCCGCTGTCGCTTATAAGCGTCAGCGGATGAGTTGCGCGGGTGCCGCTATCGCTTATAAGCGTTCTATTCCATTCAGGCTTGAACAGGGCACTGCAGTTACATGTGTATGTGTAGGCTGGAAATGAGGAACATGCATGATTTTTTTATTGGCTTAAAAAATAGAGTAAACAATTACAATTTCAACGGTATATAAACTTATGGTGTTAACATGTTGGATACCTTCACAAATTTTAGTTAAAAATGTAGCGTTTGAAAGAGCCGCGCAAACAGCGAGAAGCAGTGTGTGACGTCACGCAACAGTAAAAGCGCTATCGGCCAATCATACTGCGTTCTAGGGCGGGGCGTAGTTAGGAGCACTCGACAGTCATTGGTTAAAATTGAGATTTAGCCAATGATCATCGAATGTGTGACGTCACGCAACAGTAAAAGCGTCTAGGCCAATCATACTGCGTTCTGGGTTGGGGCGTGGTTTAGGCGTTTGAGGCACGATTAATTAATTCTTTTTCTCCAATATAGTTACATGTTATTAAAAAATACAGTGCTCCCTGGTTTTTATAATGCGATAGCTTCATTCAGTAAGTTTCAAGGAAAAAAAAATTTCATACAAGTTCCTCACTGAGTAAAGGTTCTTTGATGTAAACGTGCACGTGGTTCGGAATTTTTACGATTTTTATATTATATATTTTGTTATTTTTAGAATTATTAACTTGAAGTTGGCATGGGGCAAAATCTATCTAAATTAGAGTGGCAGTGAATGTGTTATAACTTTGTTTGTTTATTTATTTCTTTTTATTTTAAAAAATACTTGTTTGTAATTTGGGGAGGGGCTTGGCCCCCCCCCTCCAACCCCCCATCAACCTCTCCACCAACACCCCACCCCGAACCCTGTCAACCTCGTATTTGACACTTACAATTAGTGACAAAAAATAGAATTCGTCATTCGGGCGTTCGCGCTCTCATAACGAAAATAACTATTGTTTCAACTAAACTTTTTTCTCATTGTCAATGTAGATATCCTGAATACGTATATTGTACACGTTTAATAGATATGATACATCTTTTATTCAGTGAGATAGACTGTATGCGCTATATAGGAAACGTAGCAAGAACGCTATAGTGAATGCATAATAGTTTCTCTGTCGCATAAATTCTAGAGGAATGAAGAGGCTCTTATAAGTTTTCCATGGCATTCTCACTCGTATTGGTACGATTCTAATATAGCACATACAGCCTATGTCACTGTAGACGTCTAATATATTATATTGTAATGTATGCATAAGAATTATTCGATAGACGCAGATACGGTAGATCCTTTATAGATATCTTATAGTCCTATATAGTTGATACCTTCCACAGATGTAGATATGGTAAATCTTTTATAGGTATCTGATATACGTATGTTGGATACATTCAATAGACATAGATATGGTAGATCTTTGTTGATATCTTATATACGAGGGTGTATCAGATATAAACGGGACTGATTTTTTTTTAATTATGGAGGGGTCCGTGACCTTGAAGGAGTTGATGCGCCGATGGCTTGTACTGTTAGGGCACCAAACATAGTCTAGTCTATGTTCAGTGGTTAGGGAGAGTTGAGAACCTTCCACAATTCGCTCGAGTCCCTTTAGTATGAAAAGAAACCGTGAGCGAGACAGAAGTGCATGTCTCCGTGAAGCAACGAATTATAATCAAGTTTTTGGCCAAGGAGGGGGTGAATCCAACCAAAATTTTGTGGCGATTACAGGCACAATTCGGGAACAACACCCTGTCAAGAACCCGTGTGTTTGCATGGCATAAAGAATTTTCTGGAGGGCGTGAAAAGGTCGAGAACGAGAGCCACGCTCGACGCCTAAGGACAGGGTTGATCGGCAAAGTGCTTTTCACGTTGGCTTTCTCCAAAATCGATGCACTATTAATGCGCAATATTATTGTGAATCACTGGATGCCACGAAATTGTCATTTCGAAGGAAAAGGAAGAAGCAATTGGTCAGAAGTGTCATTCTTTTAACCCTTTGTTGTATAATTTTTTTTATTTTTGTTAAAATTACTTTTTTGAGTTCTAAATGTCAAATATGATAACAGGAAAATAATTTAAAAATCGTATCACTTTCAAAATTTATTAAAAATACAAGAATAGTCTGTAGCAAATTTGTACATTATGCAAAGGTACAACGTAAATTATTAAGAATGGAATTGACAAAAACAGTTTTTGTCTTTAGACACAAGTAAACAGTACATTTCGAACATCTATAGTGGGTAAAACCCTTACAATTAGGAACTTTACATCTTTGTCGTGTTTCTTCATAGATCATCTAATGGTTGATTTCTTCCAGTCTGACGTTCTTTGCCGGTACATGAGCAGCTGATCTCTTTTTCTTTTTTTTTCTAAGAGCAAAACGTAAAACTAAAAATATTGTACTTTATGTAACAAATGTGTTAAACTGTGCTAGTCAGTAAAATAGCATAAATACAAGAGTAATTTTAATTGTGTAGCAATTTAGCAACACGATGCAACAAAGGGTTAATGACAACGCCAGGCCTCATGCGGCCAATGCCACAAGGCAAAAATTGGACGCATTAGGCTGGGAAATAATGGAACATCCGCCATATAGTCCCAACTTGTCCCCTTGTGACTTCCATCTTTTTGGATCCCTCAAAGAAGTGCTTGGAGGCCAACGTTTCGACGATAACGACGCGGTGGAAGCATTTGTGCTCCAATGGCTACAAGAACGTCCGAAGTGTTTCTACGATGATGGAATAAAAAAGCTCCCAATCCGGTGGGAAAAATGTATTTCTAGGCCGCGGGAGACTATGTAGAAAAATGATATATGTTTCTAAACTTAATTAAATAAAGTTAAAATTTTTAACAAAACGAATCCCGTTTATATTTGATACACCCTCGTATGAATATTGGATACCTTGAATAGACGTAGCTATATGAATGTGGTACATCTCTAAAGCCTCGTGTCCAATTGCAAGAAATTGCACAAGTTTGGCTGTCAGACAGCGCTTGCGACATGTGTAAACAGCGCTGCAAGTTGACTTGCTGCAAACTTGTGCTCTCAGCGAAAGTACTTGCGACCTGTCCGGACTTATAAGTAGACACGTGGTACTTGCTAGAGCAAAATTGCGCTCTATGCTTTCGAGTCCAGTTGAAAGTTTTGTCGCAAGTTAGTGCTTCACTGTGACATTACGTCACGTTTTTATAGAGCGACAGTTCTTTGAACGAGCCTACATAAAACGATGATCAATTGCACAATTTATTCCCCCATAATTATCATTTAATTTTTTTTACTAATTAAAAATAATATTTCTTTACGTCAATTACACCTAAAACTCTCAATATTTCTAATTTTTCACAGGGAAATTTTTTTACCGTAGAAGTAATTAGCACTAAACCAATGATTCAACAATTTCACCGTGTTATTCAAATAGAAATCAGAAAAAGCGATTGAGACACCCCTAAATATTGAGTGAGAATGTGCACCCGGCGACATATTCAAAGTTACATTAAATACTAACGTTTTAAGTGCCCGCCAAGAGAATTAATTAAAAAAGGTTTTTTTGAATCAGTCTAATGCAACGACGGTTTTGCTAACCGACATTTCTGCACTTTAACTACCAGTGACTTTAACCCTCCGTAGCCCGCGCACGGGCATAGCGTGCCCTAAGCCAGCGGTTATAGGTGTAACACTGAACGGCAACTGTTGCAACGCACATGTAAGTGATTGCTCCGAGAGAAATTGCTACAACGACTTGCGACAGTAAACTTGCGGGAATTTTGATTCAAGTGTATACGCAAATCCAAGTTGCTCTAGCAAAAAATGTCGCGCCACTTCCAAGTGGACACGAGCCTTTAAAGATATCTAATATATGTACATAAGAAAATTTCAATAAATGCAGTATGGTAGGGTCTTTATGCACTGTAAACATTTTTTTCGGGGATTTTCCCGAAAATAGTCGGAAAGCTTATAACCCGAAATAATCGGGAATTTTCCCAACCAGTACATAAGGAGAATCAGGAATATGCATGAAATTTTAATATGCATGAAACAGAGCAGTCATAGTAGTTAAAGTTATTCAAAACACAGTACCACAATAGTGAAAGGTTGATAAGAAAAACTCCTACCCCAAAAACATTACTTTAAAAGTAGCACGGCCTCGCCTCCCATAGTGACGTATTTCAAAACGCTCCGTTGTGGGAAGCGCTGGCTCGTGACGTCACTATGCACGAAACCGGCCCGCCAGTGCACCTTCTAGTCCGTTTCTCAATGCCTTGCGTATCGGAAGAGTACAAGTGAAGTGGAAGTTTGTTTATTTTTTCTGACTATTTTTGTATGACGTTTGATAGTAGAATGTCGAAGAAGGAAGGAAGAAGGATTTATAAATATTGTATAGTGCCGAGATGTACAAACACGTCTGTGGCAACACCGGAAAAAATATTCTTTTCCGTTCCAAAAAATCAGGATATTCGGAAGAAGTGGTGTACGGCAATGAAGAGGGATAAGAAAAAGAATCCGCCACTTTCTCTAAAGACCTCGCTATACTGTTGTGAGGACCATTTTAATGTAAGTTATAGGTACAGAGTTATATACCTATATTTGCACATTGTTGTAACTGTATTGTACTGTATATTGTACATATTTTATTAATGGCATATTTCCAAAAATATACATTAAGATAACGTAAATTTAAAGAAAGTTACCAACAACATAGTTGAAAAACAGCAGAGTACTTATAAAAATTTAAAGTACTTATAACAACTAACAATAAGTAGTATCTATTGAATGAAATAATACCACTTATAAATATTTAATATACCAATCATATAGTAAAAACAAATATTATAATAATATATAAGGCCATGAAGGAAATGGCAAAAAATGAAAAACACCCTGTATCTCAATACTGGATCTAGTTAGCCGTGAGATTTTGACAGCATTAAATTTGTTTTCAAAATCGGCCCCGAGGATGTGTAACTGGATTTTTTCTATAACGTTTTTCCCAAAACTCCGGAGGTACTACATCGAAAAGGCGAGACACCGTGTATATTTACAAATTACCTATAGGAAGACTGCTATTTATTTTATTTTGAGGTATACAATCTGACTTATTCATACCGTATCTTTAAATCCTACCTTATTGCTTTAATATTTAGCGTTTCTGCTCCAATGAAATCTGGGTTTGATCCAAGAAAAGCGAACACTGACAAAGCATCGATTTGCGGCAAATTGTAAGATTTCCCTTGTACAAATCCACTGTCCATTTTCACAGCACAATACAAGCTTCATACTTGAAACAGTTAAACAGTCCTCAAAACGAAGAACTATAACACACGCTTACGGTTTTGCAGACGCCGTCAACACGAATGCGATATCCGAGAGTGCGTAGTGACGTCACGGCCCGGCGTGCCGCACGACCGGCCGTTTCAAGTGGGCGGAGCTTAGCGCAAACTTTATTAATTTCTTACGGCTTAATTTCGCGTCAGAAACAAAAATAAAAAAACACGTCCCAACTTTTTTTACGTGCTCAATCCATTTTTGATGTAAAAAAAATAGGTGCATATTCCTGATTGCCAGACGCATTCGGAAATATTCCTAGCAAATTAGGGAATTTTCCCAACTGCATTCCTAGGGAAAGTTGCCAGACACATTCGAAAATATTCCTGGCGAGTTAAGAAATTTTTCCAACTACGTCATGTATATGAAAAGCATAACGAATAAGTTTTTTTCACATAGTTGTTGCCCTTTGTGCTTGTGGATTCTACTCTTATCGTATTATTAGGTCTGTGGGTCATCTTTAGACTTATTCGGTGATTAAAACTTTTTCTGGCTGGGTCGGGGCACGATTGCGGGACTCTTTAAACGCGAAGCTGGCGTCTTTTTCGGTGAGCTACTGTAACATAAGGCCGGGTGTCCACCGGATCGGGCCGACCACAATCGTCCAGATTTCGATCACGCGACGAAGATCGTTCACATACATTTCAACCGGTACGTGTCCACCGACTCGATTTCAGTTGTGACCGATTGGAGTCGGACGACATCAGTCGTACAAAACGCTGCGTGCACGATCGGCAGTCGGCTCCCGATCAGTTTAGTTGATGCGTTCAAGTTTGAAGGCGGATATAAATGCAATGCTTTGCAAAAGTCTACATACAGTAGGAGAAATATACAAAATCGACTGATAAATGTAGGAATTGAAAAATAAACAAAGACTAGATTACAATAATTGTGCTGTTCATTTAATGTAGTATTTGATTACAGAATAATAAAACTAAAATAATTATAAAAAAAGAAATAATAAAAAAAAGTTCGTAGGGTATCCAAAAATCCGTTGCAAAACTTTTCGTACAGGGTTACATTAGTATTTTGCAGACCACCCTTAAACCAATATCACCGCTTTCAATCTTCGAGGCACTGATGCTACCAATTTTTGGGTAATGTCCAGTTTAATATTTTGCCATTCCAAAAACAACAACTCTTTTAATTACGCTTTACTACGGATATCGTGCTTTCTTACCCTTCTTCCGAGTTCAGGCCATAAATTTTCTATCGAATTTAAATCTGGTGATTGTGGAGGGGTTCGTAAAAAATGCGGAATTTAAATGCTATAAATTGCTGTAGGTACTATGTAAGCGATATGTTTACGATCATTATCCCGTTGGAAATAAAAATTCTCCTAGACCAAGTTACTGAGCATTTTCCTGAACGTTATTTTTCAATATATTCAAGTTATTTGTTTTGTCCATCGTGTCTTTAAGAATTATCAAGTTTCCTAGGCCTGCTGCTGCCATAAAACCCCAGACGAGTATTCCACCACCCCAATATTTCACTGTTGCTCGTAAATTTTTCGGTAACATATCTTCGCCCCTTCTTCTCCAAACTAATTTTCTCCCATCGCATCCAAAAATATTAAATTTAGACTCATTAGAAAATAGTACTTTTGACAAAAATTCATAATTCTTATTAACATATTCTTTTGCAAACTAGCCGCTTTTTTCGATTGACATCTGATATACTTATAAGGTTTTTTTCTTGCTCTTATATCGAGCTTATAGTAATGGTTCGCAGGCTAATCGCGAAAGGTCTCTATTTATTTCGCGAAGAATAAACTTTTTTCCCTGTCCCCGATTTTTTTCGGACGTCCACTCCTTGGTTTATATGTAAAGAATTTTCCTTTTCAAAATGCTGTATAACCGATTGAATGGTGGATCGACTTCGGTTCAATATAGACGCTATTTCCCCATAGGGTAAGTCCGGTAGTTGGACCACTTTTATGAAAAGCAATGCAACTTCTTCGAACAATTTAGTAAACATCTGAAAGTATGTAGTAGCATTTATTATTAAAAATAGTATCGTCTTATAGAACCAAAATAAAAAAATATGTTCAAAAAAGAATTATTTTAAAGAAACTAAAATTAAAATTTTAGGGTTAGATGAACCTCTTCCGGTTTAGATGGACCACTGACTTTAGGTCAGATGGACCAGTATAAAAAAGTGTATTAGCAGCTTATACATATGCTAAAAATATTGACACCAACAATTTTAAATAATACTTAAGATAATAAAAACAAGAAACTAAAAATGCATAAATTATAACTTAACTAAAATAACATTATTGAAAAAAAGTCGGTGCATTTGGTTATTTCTTTTTTGCGGTCATTTTTCCGCATTCATTGCAAATGTTGACATAACCGGTACTTACAACATTCATGCACCAAATTTTCGCAAATAATACAGCAAAGCCATTCATCTTTCTTTTTTGTTTTAAAATATTCTTCCCCACATCCTACACATTTAGTGTTGTCTTCCGCTTCATCGTCACTCTCATCATCTAGTACAAGGCTGTTAGATTCAGAGGAGTCAGGAATAGCTGCTTTTGGTCTTCATGATGAACATTTGGCCCTTTTATTAGGAACAGTGAAATCTTTTAATTGAGATTTTGCCTTAGTTAAGGGACATTTTCTTTTCTTAACAATTTCGATGTTTTCAGGCGTATTAAGAACTGCAAGTTGACGTCCACGTCACTTTACCTTCTGCACACTATCTGCAATGGGAACTGGTGATATCTCATCCAGTAGCTTTCCTGGTGTGATGATAGTCTTTGTAGATGATGAAGGCGTGTTGATTATTTTGTCGTCATGATAGGAACAACTTGGACCAGTGGTGAAATATGACATGTTATCGAAATTCGTACTATTCTGCAAAGAAGTCTGCATATTGCTTTCCGCAAAAGCAACGGTAATAGTTATGTTTTCTGTACCAAGAAAGGCGTACTCTGGAATCATATCTGGCCAAAATGGAAAAATACCTGTTGCCTTAAATCCGGAGACACCATTTTATACCGTGGCCGCTTTATTCCAGGAACAATTTAGCAATTTGCCAAACTGAAGTCTACCCAATTTTCTTGCAGGATTTGCTTTCAAGAAACTATCACAGGCTGAATAATAATAGCTTTTTAAGGACTTAAAAAAAGACCGATCCAGCGGTTGAAGAAAATGTGTTATGTGCGCTGGTAGGCATAAAACAATAATATTATTTTCTTCTGCAAACTCCAGTACTCCTATAGAATTTGTATGAAAAGCATGCCCGTCTAGGATAAGAAGGACTTTGCCATTAGGTTTCCGTGGTTGGAAATAAGTTTTTATCCAATGAAGAAATATATCAGCATTTATATTATATAAGCAGACTTTTCTGACATGGCTAGATATGAATCAGGTGGCATCCGGTTAAGAATTCATCCTTTCTATTCTTGCCCTTGAAGATGGAATAGGGAGGTAAAAACATTCATTCTGCATTACAACAGGCAACTACGGATATTGTTTCTCCTTTTTCAGCAGAAGTGATGTTAGCAACACATTTTGATCCCTTCTTGGCTAACACTTGACCCGGCTTATTATTTAGTTGTAGACCAGTCTCATCTACATTAAATATATGTGCTGGTTTATCATTCAAATTATTTTCGTCCAAAATCTGAGCCAGTAAACGAAAATACTTTTGTACATTTTCCTTTGTACATTTTGTTCGTGAGTAAGAAATGCCTTCAGCTTTACGGACTGAAATCTCTAGATGGCGATTTAAAAATAATTTTAGCCAATCATAACCTGCTTTGCCTTTATCTATTAAAAGTGTGATGTATTTTAAGTTTTTCCGCCAGTTCGTATGCCATATTTCTAACAGTGTTTCTATCTGGCGCAAATCCATATTTTTGTAATTTAAGAATGTGATTAACTAACTTATTTTCCGCTTCATCACCTAACTGAGATTGTGGTCCAAGGCGATCACTTTTATTATTATTAGCAGACTTAAGTCTTCGTTTTAAAGTTGCGTGTGATATTCCAAACTCTAGCTGCCTTATTAATGCCCATTGTACCCATTCTCACAGCTTCCATTGCATGACGTAAAGATTCTGCTGTCCATTGTCCTCGTTGTGACTGTTGTGAGGTTCCTTTTCGTTTGTATATACTTGGCATGGCCTTGTAAATAAAATAAATCAAAATGTACTACATGAATTAACACTTAAATATGTCAATTGGCAATATTTTATGTGGTTCAACTAACCCTAAAATATTTGGTCCGTCTATCCTAAAGTCATGCGACAGATGAACCAGTACGTAATCGTACTTCATTGTAAAACTAAGGTCACTTAATTTTAGGTTAGAAAAATCTAAAAGCATCCTATTTCTTATATTATTAACAATAATTATGCAAAAGCATACCTTAAGTCGATTATGTATCACAGTTAAAATTACCAAGAAAATTTTAAACGTATCTTCAAACTATAGCCGACCACAAAAATTTATTTTGTCACTGTTTACGAACCGCATTCATTGTACGGCCATGCCCTGACTGGTGCTTCATCGACTTAGGACTAAAGGCGACATCTGTTAAACAGTTTTGCAAATATACTTAGTGGCTTATCTCTCCCGCTGGTCCAACTATATCGGACTTATCCTACAATTTCCCTTCCTTCCTCAAATTTATTATTAGTTCTCTTTCACTTATTGTTAATTCTTTACCTTTTACACGATCCATGATTAATTTACATCCCGATCTAAGCCCTTCGAGAATGATTCGCACACTGAATCATATTGCGCAATATACTAAGATCCAAACCGTTCTCTCCTCTCCGGTGACCCCTTCTTTAAAATGCTTATTTTCTAGGAAATGACTTTGTTGCTACTGTACGAAGAGTTTTGCAACAAGTTTTCGGGTACTCTTCAGAGTTTTCATTAATTATTTATTCCCCTTTGTAACTATCTCAAATTTCTTTTAGCACAGATAAATAGTACATTGAATAAGCTTAACAATTATTATAGTCTTGCCTTTGTTTATTTTTAAATTCCTAAACTTATCAGTCGATTTTGTATTTTTTTCCCAGTGTACGCAGACTTTTGCAAAGCACTGTATATCAGCGATGCTCGATGCATAGGCGATGCATGTTGGCCGCGTAATAACCGACATACCTGAGTTCGAGTGGTAAGGGCATCTCAAGCATTCCCATATCGATGCCAGAGTCAGGCATATAAATACTAGGTAGGATTGACGACTCATAAGGAAAGAGAGAAGGAAAAGGGAGGCTGTTGGCTTGGGTACCAGGCAGATAGAATCGAGAGTTCCGCGAGACGCCACGTCGTTCTGGTTTTTTAGTATCGCCTGCATTTAATACGTATTGAAAGACTAGTATTAGGCGGGTGGGGTTCACGCTTTTTATTTTCCCTACAAGTTTTACAATGGAAGAACTGCAACCAAACATTGACTTGTGTTTGGAGGTGGAAAAGCATCCCTGTATGTATGACGTCACTCTAGTCGATCACTCCAAACGGTCAGTGTGGAGAAAGCATGGGCCGAAGTTGGAAAGGCAGTGGGATTATCAGGAATTTCAAATAAAGTAATGTATTTGAGAAGCATTAATAGATATGAAATGGAAAAGAACAAAAATGAACATGGCATACTCGTAACATGTATAGTAAACTGAAAGTTACGTTCTTTGTATGAAAAAACTTTTATCATTATTTTACTCCACCACACAATATTTCCATTGCGAAGAAATGGCGCCTGCCTCACTCAAAAAATAATGTGCAAGATAATCACGATACGATGCTGGTCTGCCAGTTGAAAATTTGTTGCGTTCATGTACACCGGTCTGTTGTCTTTTACCTCTTCCAGATTTTCGTTTGCAACATATGCTCGACCTTCCCTTTTTCTCACAAAATTATGCAGTATACAGCATGCTTTAGTAACGTTTTCTACATGTGTTCTGTTTGGAGATAAAATGGATGTCTTCAAAATTTGAAATTTCTGACTTATTATGCCAAAAGCACATTCCACAACCCTGCGAGCACGACTCAATCGGTAATTAAAAATACGTCGTATGTTAGTCAGTCCCCTTTGTTTGTATGGCGTCATAAGTGTGCCTTTCAATGGAAATGCATCGTCGCCAACCAAACAAAAATGGAAGCTCTGTATTGTTGTCATTGTCTGGTAAAGATCTAGGAGTAGGAATCTGCAAACCATCCCAGTATAACCACTGTCCAAGCCTGGACTCACGGAAAACCCCCCCATCACTCATTCTTCCATAGAATCCTGTTTCTATCGAAATAAAATTTCCATCCGCATCCGAACACGCCAGCAGAACAATTGAATGGTAATGCTTGTAGTTGAAGTCCAACGATCCAACATGTGGAATTTTCTGCATTCGGATATGTTTACCATCTAAACTGCCAATACAGTTTGACAGATTCCAGAGCTCATGAAATCGTTCTGCATTATTCATTCACATATTTTAATTAGGTCTTGGCATATAATTCGCATGCAGAGTTTGCCATATGGCGATTAAAGTTGAAGAGATTATATGAGATACGCGCGGTTGAATGTCCTCGAACAAAGTAGAAAGCAAGGGAAGTCATAGATGCGCCAGTACCCAAATACCTGAAAACGAAACGCTGATAACCGGGACACGAAACAGTAGGTATGCCGTTATGAAAAAATTGTTTACTTTCAGGTGAAGGCAGCAAAAAAGGTGGGCGAATGTAAGGACAGTATACAGGCTGTTTCATAAGTATTGTGACAAACGTAAAGGGGTTGTAGAGGGCATTAAACTAAGCAATCTTGACCAATAAACCTGTGTCCAGAAATATGCCGTTTGGGCAGGAAGGTGAATGAACGTTTTATTCAGATACTGCCGCGCTTGCAAAGAAAAATGTGCCGGAGCGCCATCATGTGCGACAGACCGCAAGCCCAAATGCGGAAAGGCTGCAAAACAATTATGAATCGCAGCGTGCACTATTTTTCATGCAGTTCGCACGGTTGCCGCACGTCATTTTTTACAACAAAACCGTTGGATCCTGTCCCAATTTCTACGCGTTGGTTTGAGACGCACTGGTATGTATGCTTACACATCCCGCATTCATCCCGCTTCCGCTTCCGCAGTCCCGCGTTGGTTTGAGAGCACCTTAACAGTTCGATCAGTGAGTTAATTCAGTCTCTATCTTTTCCAGTCAGAGTATTGTGTATTCAAATTACACGTTTAATAACGAAATGTATCGCTATTCTAATGCCGAGCTTACCGACATGCATTTCATTTATGGAGCGGCGGGCGGTAACGGAAGAGCCGCCGCGCAGTTGTACGCCGAACGCTTTCCAGCACGGCGTCATCCTACTCATACCATCTTTGGACGTCTTCACGGTCGGCTTCGCGAAAGCGGCAGCCTAAGGCCGCGCCGAGTCGAGGGGCGACCATTGTCGGCGCGCACAGTCGAATTTGAAGAAGGAGTTCTGCAACATGTAGAGGATAATCCATCCACCAGTGTTCGTGCGATTGCAAAGGTCATGAATGCTGCACCGTTTACTGTTTGGCGTGTTCTCCACAATCAGCAAATGTACCCATACCATCTGCAGCAAGTACAAGCCATGGGTCCGGAAGATCATCCTTTTCGACGCCACTTTGCTCGTTGGTGGTTGCAGGAGCATTTGCGGCAACCTGACTTTGGTCGACATGTATTATTTACGGACGAGGCTTGCTTTACGCGCGATGGTTTTTTTAATAGCCATAATAGCCATATTTGGGATTATGAAAATCCCCATGCTAGCGCCCTCCGAAGAGACCAACACCAGTTCTCAATCAATGTCTGGGCTGGCATTGTGGGCGAAAATATCATCGGCCCGTATTTGCTTCCACCACGATTAAATGGTCAGATTTATGCTAACTTCCTACAAGATGTTCTTCCCGAGCTATTGGAGGATGTCCCTATCAATATTCGCCAGGGCATGTGGTTTCAACATGATGGCGCTCCGGCGCATTTTTCTTTGCAAGCGCGGCAGTATCTGAATGAAACATTCCCCGACCATTGGATAGGAAGGGAAGGCCCTGTGCATTGGCCCGCAAGGTCTCCAGACTTAACACCCTTAGATTTCTTTTTCTGCAGCCATGTCAAAACGTTGGTGTACGAAACACCTGTCAACAACGTGGAAGATCTATTGGGAAGGGTGATGGCCGCCTCCACAGTTGTGCAGGACATGCCTGGGGTATTCCATAGGGTCCGGACTGCAATGCACAACCGTGCCACACTCTGCATTGAGCGAAACGGAGGCCATATTGAGCCATTTTTATAAACATTAAAAATACAATTATTAGTTGCTTCGTGTTTCTCTCATTCACCTTCCTGCCCAAACGGCATATTTCTGGACACAGGTTTATTGGTCAAGATTGCTTAGTTTAATGCCCTCTACAACCCCTTTACGTTTGTCACAATACTTATGAAACAGCCTGTATATACATACAGGGTGGACCAGGTTAAACGTCATTTTTTTTGATATGTGATAGAATAACCAAAAAAAAAGGAGACTGATAAGAAAATTGTTTTCAAAAATGTTTCCTAACAAAGATACAGGGTGTCAAAGTTTCGAAAAAAAATGGTTTTCTCATCATAACTTCTAAACTACTAGATCGATTTCCATGAAATTTCGCACACAGGCTAGTGTAGAACAGCTCTAAGCAATAATTAAATAATTTTTTAAAATTCTCCAGTGGCGTAGATACTAGGGGCCGGTACCCCCTTTCCCCCTCCCAATCTTCGGCGCTACTGGATATTTTGCAAAGAAAATCTAATTGTTGGATTCCCCGTTTAATTTAGAGAAAAAAATCACCCTTGCAAATTTTTGATTTATGGCTTCGTTTTTGAGATATTTATTTTAATTTGTAGGGTTGCGAGCAGGCCAAAGCTAGGTTGAACTCCTTTAATTGTGATATGTGATAGAGCAACAAAAAAAAATAGATTCTCATGAGAAAATTTTTTCCAAAAATGTTTCCTAACAAGATATAGGGTGTCAGTTTCGAAAAAAATGGTTTTCTCATAACTTTTATACTACTTGATCGATTTCCATGAAATTTCGCACACAGGCTAATGTCGTACAGCTCTAAGTAATAATTAAATAATTTTAAAAAATTCTCCAGTGGCGTAGATACTGGGGGCCGGTACCCCCCTTTCCCCCTCCCCAATCTTCGGCGCCACTGGATATTTTGCAAAGAAAATTTAATTATTGGATTCCCCGTTTAATTTAAAGAAAAAAATCACCCTTGCAAATTTTTGATTTGTGACTTCGTTTTTGAGATTTTTTTCTTTAAATTAAACGGGGAATCCAATAATTAAATTTTCTTTGCAAAATATCCAGTGGCGCCGAAGGTTGGGAGGGGGAAAGGGGGTACCGACCCCTAGTATCTACGCCACTGGAGAATTTTTAAAAATTATTTAATTATTACTTAGAGCTGTTCTACATTAGCCTGTGTGCGAAATTTCATGGAAATCGATCAAGTAGTTTAGAAGTTATGATGAGAAAACCATTTTTTTCGAAACTTTGACACCCTGTATCTTTGTTAGGAAACATTTTTGAAAAAAATTTTCTTATGAAAGTCTACTTTTTTGTTGTTGTTCTATTACATATAAAAAAATGACGTTTAACCTGGTCAACCCTGTATATGTTCGAAAAAAATACACTACAAAGAGTGGATCAGGGGCCCAGAAAAGTTATTACCTCAACAAATATTTGCAATCTCTAACACTCCACGTTAAGTTACTGGTCAAATCTGTCGGTAGTAACTTGTTACACCCTTCTACTACATCGCCGAAAGACCTATCAGATAGAAACAATCAACAAGATGGTTCACAGGATCAAGATCCAGGTGTAATAAAAAACAGTGGAGAACGGGAGACCGTTGAGAATATCCAAGAACTACCTCAGAGTTATAATAACATTGACGGCCCTCAAACCATTACTGAAACTCCCCCTTTAAATTCTCAAAAAAAGTACAAGAAAACTCCTAGACCCACAACTGATGTTGATCAAGCTTTGTAGAATTCTTCCAGTCTAGAAATCAAAAAATGAGTCATGATTCAGAAAACCCGCAGAAACAATTCTTACTCAGTTTGTTACCGGAAGTGTCCGACCTACCGGAAACCACATTTCGAATATTTAAAAGACGTGGTCTTGGATTTCTAGACGACCTACAGGTACGAGCTCCACCCACGACACCAAGCACTGCGTCATCCCATTCAGAATCGCGACTTGATGACAGCTCATTTTCGCCCGAATCAATGTCATTTTAAGATTGCTACGGAGATACTCGCTCAATCGCAACACATCTACGATCTTCAGTACATATAAAGTCCGAAGATTATATGAGTCACGTCTTCATGTTGCAATAATATTATTTTTGTATTTGTTGTATTCTAAAATATAAAATACACATACCTCAATGTTATGAGAAGTCTCCTTCATTGATACACATTTCCTGTAGTTAGTGTCTCTTTTAGAAAGGAAATATAAGGATGCACCAAGTTTGACAAAAGGTTAAAGCTGTCTTTGGACATGCGGTACACAGATTTGAATTTGTCCTCATAGTCTGTCAGTTCTAGGGTGCAAATGAAAGCCCCTCTATTCTTATTTCTCGCGATGTACGGCTGCAACCACCACTGGTGACGACGTCGTCTTCGTCTTCTTAAGTATGCCAGACCTATAGCTTCTTCCTCACTTGACGACATATTTATGAGGCTACACTAGAAGAAATTTTATTGAAATAAAACTTCTTACGGCGCGGTAGAAAATGAAACTGAGGAGTAAGCGCTCGTGGTGGGGGACGCTGTCGGTGGGATGAGCAATAAAAAGGTCGGTGGGGAAAGAGGGGAGGTTAGAGAAAAAAGAATGCGTAATGGTGGATGTACACTGTAGACTTTTTCGCTAGATTTCCTCCCGTTAGAGCTATCCGACACTTAACTCACATATGGACACAGTGTTGAAAGCAGTCTACTAGCTAGATTGTACTGGAGACACGATAAAAATTTGCTGCCAGAGAAATTTTAGTCTATTTGACTGACTAAATAGAGTGACCCAGTCTAGCGAGAGTGACAGGCGCCGGGTTCCTCGAGTCGCAAGCGAAGGGCCTCACGACCGCGTGTTCACATTTCAGGAGCCTCGCGGGAAGGCACGGAAACCCTCTGCCTTTCACTCTCCTCGGAAAAGTGCAGACCCGCAATAAATTAAACTATTGCGGCGCTTGTGCACTTTTCCGGGAACTCCTTATCTTCGTATTGTAACTCTTTTAATAAATTTGTGAAGAGCCCTTTCTTCTCTTTTTCTACAACCCAATTTCTTAACCACACACTTCGTTTCCTTTTAGTTCGTTTTTCTGTACTTTTCTTCTTATTTAAAATAACAATAATGACAGCTGCCTCGATTGCAGTCCGCCGAGAAATTTTACAAAGGTTCCACTCTACGCCCACACGTTCCCTGTGTACACAGCAAATAGAGAAGTCTATACAAAATTAGTCTGAAGCAACTCTAGGTCACTCTACCTAGAGAAAAAATGACTATAGTATACACAGTCAGTAGATTTATCTAGCTAACGACTCTACAATCAAGTCCGATTTTGCTCTACAGTGCACATTCACCATAAAAGCGGTTACACACGTAACTGTATACTTGACATATATGCTTGTAAAAGCTTTTTGTAAAATTATACATGGAGGTGTGTATGGAAAAACTTACACAAATCTTTACCTGTATAAGTCACATGAAAATATTTGAATGTCTATACTGTATACTTCTACAAGCTGGGCTAGCGTAAGTGCACATGAATGTGTGTATGGTCACGATAAAATTATGCAAACCTAAATTTGTAGAGCAGCATTTTGAAAGCATAGTTTTCTATGTCATTCATGTAAATGTAGTGAACAAGAAAGGATCTCGTGAGTTTTAGAAGAGTTTATTCAAATGTATCAAGAAGAAACTTGTGTGGCGCATTAAATCAAAAGAGTATCACAATAATTTGAGAAAAGAGGCTGCATATAAAAAGTTAATTCTAAAATTAAAAGAAATAGAACCTTATACAAATCGTGACATAGTAGTGAAAAAAAATTAACAGTAAAAACAAATGAGGAGCACAGTTCCAAAACTCGTTTAGTCCATTCGCAGTTTGTCCTATAATTGCTAATAGTTTAGCGATTATAAGACAAACTGCGAATGGACTAAATGAGTTTTGGAACTGTGCTCCTCAAATATTTCTGCAGCAATAGTTATTTTCGTTATTAGGGCGTGAAGCGCTGTTTTTAACGAGTGTGAAGTTTGCCGCACGAGCGAAGCGAGTACGGCAATCACACTCGTTAGAACGGCGCGAAACAACCGAATAACGAATTCTATTTTTTGTCACTAAGTGTCAAAGACGAGGTTGACGATTTCACGCACTGCGCAGGTTATTTCACGCACTGCGCAACTTTTCACGAATTGGTGTGTGAAAGATGATTTCACATGCGTCGAGGACGCCCATGAAACCGAGTATTTGACACTGAGTGACAAAAATGCTTTTTCATTAGCCATTGTTTACATCAGATCCTACGTTTTTTCTTACTCTTTTTTTCAGAATCATAATAGAAGCAGCCAAGCGAACATGTCATCGTTCATTGTACTTAATTAACCGTTCAAGTATGTTCATACCGTGTGGGGCCGATGCATTTTGAAGTAAACATGCGCAAAAAACTTGTACAAGCATTCTTGTTAAGTATACAGTTACGTGTGTAGGCGGCTTAAAGGTGCTGGCACATTTGTACACTTTTTGTATTGCGCAACCTGGAAAATTGCGCGATTTTTACAAATTGCACTACACTTTTCAAGTTGCGTACACTTTAAAAATTACAGCAGCTGTTATACGTGGCATTATCACGAGTAATAAGTATACAAGGACTTGAAAATTAATAATAATCCAAAAAAGCCAACGAACAGATCAGGAACGACAATAGATGCAATTTTTTCTAGCCACTTAAATACACTTAGATACAATTTGAAGCGGAAGTGTCTCATTAATTTACTTCCCCACGAAATGAACTGAAAGAGAGCTTCTTCTATGAGTAATAAAAAATTATGATTGATAAAGAAAAGTTTTCTACAACACTTGTGACCTACGGTGAACATCGATCGCTGATGACGAATATGAAGTTATATTTACAAAAATTCAAAATTTTCAACAATCGTCCGCCATATTAGATCCGCCATCTTGAATTTTTGAAATCCGATTTCAGATTCGTGATCAGCGACCCAAAAAACCCCCTATAGCGAATTTGGTTTAAGTCCATTAACTTTTTGAAAATCATGATCTATTGATGGTTTTTTGTTAAAAAAAAATGTGACGTGATGGAAACAAACGGACACCGGATTCGGATTCAGCGACCCCAAAAACATAAAGATATACTGGTCTGATCAGAGGGAGCATTTTTTCGATATTTTTTTTTGTGGAGCTGTGTTATCGATAGAGTTGTACTTGCAGGGTTGTGGAATGTGCTTTTGGCATGATAAGTCAGAAATTTCATATTTTGAAGACATCCATTTTATCTCCAAACGGAACACACGTAGAAAACGTTACTAAAACATGCTGTATACTGCATAATTATGTGAAAAAAGGGGAAGGTCGAGCATATGTTGCAAACGAAAATGTGGAAGAGGCAGAAAACACCAGACCGGTGTACATGAACGCAAGAAATTTTCAACTGGTAAGCCACCGACCAGCTATCGTGATTATCTTGCACATTACTTTTTGAGTGAGACAGGCGCCATTTCTTCGCAATGGAAATCTTGTGTGGTGGAGGATATAGAGTAAAATAATGATAAAAGTTGTTTCATACAAAGAACGTAACTCTTTCAGTTTGCTGTACATATTACGAGTATGCCATGTTCATTTCCGTTCTTTTCTGTTTCATGTCTATTAATGCTTTTTAAATACATTACTTTATTTGATATTCTTTTTACCGGATAATCCCATTGCACTTCCAACTTCAGCCCATGCTTTCTCCAACACTGACCATTTGGAGTGATCAACTAGAGTGACGTCATGCAACTAAGAGTGCCTTTACACCTCCAAACACAAGTCAATGTTTAGTTGCTGTTTTTTCGCTGCGCAACTTGAACGCATCAACATGTCGCCCGACTGCAATCGGCCACGACTGAAGTCGAGTCGGTGGACACGTACCGGTTGAAATGTATGTGAACGATCTTCGTCACGCGGTCGAAATCTGGACAATTGAGGCTCCCGATGCAAGAACCGGTCGAGCGGTCGAAAACGCTTAAAAGTATTGTCCACTTCGGAAAAGTGGCTGATGGAAAAAAAGTTGAGAAATATAAAAATATAAAAATACGTACTTATAGAGGGCACAAATACGCATATTTTAGTGTAATTTTACTTTTCTAACTTTTGTGGTTTTTAAGAAAAAAATTAAAAACTATTGAATTTCAATCACTCAAAATCGACGATTTTCAGTCTACTTTTAAAACATACATCGCCATATCTCGAAAAATTATGTACGAAACGTCACAATTTTTTTTTCTCGAACTTATTACACCCAAGCGATGCCAAAAAATTAACAAGCACCGCGAGAAAGATTCATTGTTTATAAATAATCACTGTATTATTATTTAACGAAAAAGTCGAAGTTTCAAAATTTTCAACCTGTGGGAAACATTTTTCTATTCATTCTTACGACAAAGTGTAAGCGAGAAAGTTGTAGATAGATGTTTTATGAAGTTTTCTACGAAAAATAGGGAAGATTTAGTGACATTTCACGGGTTTTACGATAGTTCATGTATAAAGCGCGCGATCCGCGTTCGCTCGATTCTCGCGCTCTGCGCTGCAACAGCGCTGGAATTCAATACCGTCTTGCCGGCAAAGCAAGACGACACATGTATTTTACATCGCCAAAAATAAATCATTTCAAATTTTGATTTGAATAATCTAGGTGCGCTTGCGTAAATATTGTATTTAGACATAATATTAAATCTTTTTGATAATATAAACGATACATATTGTACAAAATGTCGATATAACATAATATTCGTACTATTGAATTTTCGAAATAATTTGGCAATATGTTTATGGGTTTTGTAGTATTACAAGATGAAATCAGGCGTTGTTGATAAATTTTTATCTTATCATTTATTTCGTGAAAACTGAATAATGTTATTACTTAAAATACTGTATAACGTAAAAACAGATTAGGAAAATTACGTTGTTTTACAGAAGATAAAAACCAACGAACGTATCCGACTGAACGTCGAAAGGAGAATGATAAGTTTTTCCCTTTAATATTATGAAATAGTTGCTTTTCACGTCTCAATAAGTCGAGACTAGCCGATAAACGCACGCCGCGCAGTTAGAAAAATGTGCAACGTTTTCTTTGTCTTCGCACGCCCCCACGGCTGTAGAAGCGAGACACGATTTGACAAACAAATTGACGTCAAGACCTAAATTATTCAAATCAAAATTTGAAATGATTTATTTTTGGCGATGTAAAATACATGTGTCGTCTTGCTTTGCCGGCAAGACGGTATTGAATTCCAGCGCTGTTGCAGCGCAGAGCGCGAGAATCGAGCGAACGCGGATCGCACGCTTTATACATGAACTATCGTAAAACCCGTGAAATGTCACTAAATCTTCCCTATTTTTCGTAGAAAACTTCATAAAACATCTATCTACAACTTTCTCGCTTACACTTTGTCGTAAGAATAAATAGAAAAATGTTTCCCACAGGTCGAAAATTTTGAAACTTCGACTTTTTCGTTAAATAATTATACAGTGATTATTTATAAACAATGAATCTTTCTCGCGGTGCTTGTTAATTTTTTGGCATCGCTTGGGTGTAATAAGTTCGAGAAAAAAAAATTGTGACGTTTCGTACATAATTTTTGCGAGATATGGCGATGTATGTTTTAAAAGTAGATTGAAAATCGTCGACTTTGAGTGATCGAAATTCAATAGTTTTTAATTTTTTTCTTAAAAACCACAAAAGTTAGAAAAGTAAAATTACACTAAAATATGTGTATTTGTGCCCTCTATGATTACGTATTTTTATATTTTTATATTTCTCAACTTTTTTTCCATCAGCACTTTTCCGAAGTGGACAATACTTTTAAGCGTTTTCGACCGCTCGACCGGTTCTTGCATCGGGAGCCTCAATTGTGGTCGGCCCGATTCGGTGGACACCCGGCCTAGGACGTTAGCTTTTCTAGAAAACGGGGGTTTAAGCTACATATCTGGTTATTTTATCAATATGTATACTTCAACAAATGCTCTCTCTCAGCATTTCGTTTTAAAATTTTAATAATACACTGAGTGAAAAATGAGGTTATAATATTGAAAATTAATATTTTTTACCATTACAAAATTAATTATATTACGGGATTTGTTTGATCAAGAGTTAAACTGAGAATTCACAAATAGGACTTATTGTTAGAAGAGTGGTGCAAAGCGATAATAAATAATATGCTGCCTATATAACCTTTAAATTTATAACAGTAAAAATAACTTATTTTAGTAGTAGTTTTTAACTTTTACTAAGAGTAGGTTTAACTATTTCAAATTAATAAAATAATTTACAATTGAATTGTGAAAATTAACTTATTGTGGCCAAATATTGCTATAATCTTTATTACTGTTCACGTCATATTTTTTCCTATCTGAATTCAGCGAATTGACGAAAAATTATAATTTTATCCTATAGGATAAAATCCTGAAAAGTTTCAGTATTTTCAGAATTATTTAAACTTTCAGTAATATTTATGAACAAAATTCCCAAAAGTATTTGTTAATTTCAGAATTTCCTACACTTTCGGTAATATTCCCGATCAGTACGGTATTTTGCCCTAAAAAGTAAGACATTTTACCGAAATATTAGGCAAAAGTGTTTTCCCACTTCTTCCTAATATTTCGATAAAATTTCTTACTTCTTAGGGAACTAAAGTTCGGAAAAATTTCGTGCAAAAAGTTCAGGAAAATACCCGAAATTTTTTACAGTGTAGATATCTCGTATACGCGTATAAGATACCTCCAATAGATTTACATAGATAATGTATATATATACTTTTTTTTATAGATATCTACATCTTATATACATACCGGGTGTTCTCAAACCTCTGACCCAGAGGAAAACTCCATGTTCATTAAACAATTACAGACATAATGCAATTGATTTTATCAAAATCCGTTAAGCATTTACGGATAAATTAATTATTAAAAAGAAATTCATATTTTGAATTTATTCGGCATTGATGACGTCATATCAAGGCTCATGAAGATAATCGCAATTGCTATCGTTATTATAAACATTATCTTCATGAACCTTGATATGACTTCATCAATGCCAAATAAATTCAAAATATTAATTACTTTTTAATAATTAATTTCTCCGTAAATTCATAACGGATTTCAATAAAATCAATTACATTATGTCCGTAATTTTTTAATGAACATAGGGGTTTCCTCTGGGTCAGAGGTTTGAGAACACCCCGTATATTGAATACTTTGAATAGACATAGTTATGATGTATCGTTTATAGATATCTATATATGTATATTCCGTAGTCACATTTAGGGCTGCCCCAATTGGGGCCCGGGCACAATGGTCCACTAGGACTGAGCGCCCGGCTGATGCCAACTCACACAATACAATATATGTATATTGCATACTTTTAATATCGGATTGGCAAGAATTTAATGAGACACTTTTAACATGTATTTGGTTTCTTTTTTTTAAACGGCTTCTGGAAGTTTCTGTACTAGAATATTATAGAACATTCTAGGAGGTATAGCCAGAATAATATATAAGCGCGTAGGAGAAAATGACAAATGAACAGTCGTGAAAATGAACAAAAAGCGAATTCGTGTGGTCATCTTGTATGAGTTTAAAAAGAATACCAGTGCACGCCAAGCGGCCAAGAATATCAACGATACGTTTGGTCCGGGTGCCACCAGTCATGTAACAGTCAGTCGTTGGTACAAGCGCTTTGCTGCCGGGGATATGAGTCTAATCAGTAAGAGCGGTCAGGGCCGACCATCCGAGCTCGACGACGACGTCCTGCGTAACGAGCTGCAATTAAATCCAAATGCCACCATATGTGAGTTGACTACGAAATTTATGTGCAGTCATACAACAATCGAGAACCATCTGCACTCGCTTTGATACCGGAAAGTTCTCGCTCGATGGATGCCTCACGTGTTAACAGAAGCCACCCGAGCAGTGCGTGTGTCTAATTGTCAATCTTCTCTCCTGCGCCCATACCGAAAAGAGTTTTTAAACGATTTAGTGACTCGAGATGAGAGCTGGGTTCTCTGCGAGAATGACACAGGCACGCCTTCTGGATCCTGCGCGAAGGAGAAATACCAGTTCAGCCGAAGCAAAATCCTCACTGCCGAAAAGTTCTCCTCAGCTGATTCTAGGATTTGCGGCGCATGCACTTTTGGGAGTTACTCGTTAATAGACAGACTGTCACTGCCAACGTCTATGCCAACCAGCTTCGTCAGCTTGCCGCTGCTATTGAGAAAAAGCGACCGAGACGTGTTGAGGTCCACTTGCTTCACGACAATGCATGACCGCATGTGGCTTTGACTTCTCGCCGTCAGCTGGAGGAACTCAGCTGGGACACGGTGTCATATTATTATTTATGCTATTATTATTCGCCCGACTTGGCCCCTTCCGAGTATCACCTCTTTCGGGCCCTAAAAAATTTCCTACGTGGAAAATCATTTGCCAAATTCGATAGTCTCAAATCTGCACTCCCCAATCATTCTTCGACTCTCAACTCCCGTAGTTTTGGGCCGAAGGGATTCAATCTGTGCCTGAACGATGGTTGACAGTAGTTCAGTCAAATGGAGAATATATTGTTGAGTAAACATTAAATAAATATAAATAATTGACTAAATGTTAATACTTTAAAGTGTCTCATTAAATTCTTGCCAACCTAATAGATACAGATATGGTAGATCTCTTGGAGATATCTCATATGCACACGTATACTGTGGATATTACATACACGGTGACATTTTTTAAACTTGCCACCCCCAATATCTCAGAAAGTTACAGAGATTTTCTAAAAAATAAAAAACTATTTCGGCAGTGGAGAGGGGGAACCAAAATGATATAATCGAAGACGCACCCCCTCCACCCCCTTAGGGGTAGCCCCCCCCCCCCAACTTTATCATCTTAAATAGCAAGTGTGATATGGGTGAGCCCCCCCCCCCCCTCCCCCATATATGACAGCGTTGGAAACCTCTTTAACCTTCCAGCACTGGCATCGTCTCACAGACCCGATCGCCACGTTTAAGTTGGTAAGTCGGAAGTGGGGTGGAAAAATAAGCTGTAGTTCCAGGTAGCCTCATAATTCCTTAGTCAGAATTGATTGCTCAAGGGTAATGATTATAAGTTTTCTAGTTCCTGAGATATTTTTGAGTTGGGTCTGTGAGACTGGGCGCCAGTGCTTAAGATATATAATTATATATAATTATATATTATTATTATATTAATTATAATTGATCGATCCCAGTTTTTCCTATTCAACTTAAGCAAGTGTATTCGGGTTAATATGTCCAAATATTTTTACATATTATACATATATATATATTAACCCCTTAACGCACATATTTAATTTGAGGGTTTGGGTAAAAAAAAATAATTTTTTTTTTACAAAAATTGAATGTTCTCAAACATAGCAATATATTTTTGATAAAATTTTCATAGTCGCTTTCTAAATCTTTATTTCCAGTGGCGTAGAAGGTCAAAACCCGCTATTTCTGCAAAATATGTAAAATAGTATATTGTGCAACAAGGGCTGAAAGTTGGCGATTGCCGACGAGTGTGAAGTTTGCTGCCCGAGCGAAGCGAGGGCTGCAATCACACTCGTCGGCGCCAACTTTGGTCCGTGTTGCATACGATACTTTTTATAACAAGTGCATGCAAGTGGTGCTTTTCATGCTAGTTTTCAGGGACAAAAGTGAACGAAAATTCACCCAAGGGACGAAAGTGAAGCAAATATAAACTGTGCATGCGCGAGCTCAACTTTTCTATCCTAGCGTGCAATTTGCTATTTTCGTCCCGTAAAGCAGTTTTACGGGACGGCTCGCTTCGCTCGGGCAGCAAACTTCACACTCGTCGGCAATCGCCAACTTTCAGCCTTTGTTGCACAATATACTATTGCTTAACCCATGGCGAATTTCCATGCACGCAGTGCAATATTTTGCCCGAAGATAATGAATAATAATAGTTTTGTATGTATGTGTTTATAATATGCATCAACTTTAGGTATAAAATTAGTTCAAGTGAAAGAAAACAATTTCGTTTTGGAACGATGTTTTGCGCACACCCGTATATTTCAGTTTGTAACATTATTTCACAATAAATACTAAAATCTCAATGAAATGTATTAACTCTGAATTGCATCTGGTACTACTACACTGTGACTCCCAATAATAATTATAAAAAATTAAATTTTATTTGAATCCATTACAAAAAAAAATTCCTAAAGAAGAGGGTCTGACGAACTTAGCGCCAGTGCTCGTGTCTTGCAAATAGGCGCCAGTGCTGGAAGGTTCAAAATGCTTTACAACACCAAATTTTGGTACCTTTCGATGAGTAGTTTTCGCGCAAATCGAGAAAGATACTGGTAGAAGTAAGTTTTGTACATTTATTTATTAAAGGTCAATTACGTTGCAATAAATTTTCGAAATGATTTCCATTGTTAGCAAGACGAAAATATAACCTATTTTGAAATTCCTCTCGAACTTTTTCAAATGTTGTTCTTGAAATTTTGCGAAATTCTTGCGTAATTCTCTGTTCGCGATAATTTTGCAACATTCCTGCAAAATTTCAAGATTTGAAAAAGTTCGAGAGGAATTTCAAAATAGGTAGTATTTTTGTCTTGCTAACAGTGGAAATCATTTCGAAAATTTATTGTAACGTAATTGACCTTTAATAAATACATTTTGACAAAACTTACTTCTAGCAGTTTCTTTCTCGATTTGCGCGAAAACTACTCATTGAAAGGTACCAAACTTTGGTGTTGTTCTAAAGCATTTTTAAAGAGCTTTCTAACGGTATATCAGACATGGGGGTTGTTATTTAAGATTACAAAGTTGGGGGGCTACCTCTAAGGGGGTTGGAGGGGGTGCGTCTCCGATTATGTCATTTTGTTTCCCCCTCTATTGCTGAAACCGTTTTTTATTTTTAAGAAAATCTCTAACTTTTTGAGATATTGAGGGTGGCAAGTTTTAAAAATGTCACCCTGTATATTTAGCCTATTAGGACTTTGCAGATATACACAATAGATATATATTATATTTTTAATTTATATCTATGGTAGAGTTGACGTGCGTCATTTTTATAAGTATAAGTCCCTAGCATAGTTAGTCTTTAGAGAGCGCTTGACGCTCCCGGGCAGCGCGCAGTGGACACTGGCCTGCTCGCGGGGGATTGGTGCGGCGGATCGTCGAGCACGTCACGTCGCGCCAATCAGGGGGACTGCCGCAAGTCGCCCCCACTCGACCGTTACTGGCCAATAGGACCGATAACGGTCCCCTCCGCGTTAGGTATATAAGAGCGCGCGTTGAGCGTAGCGGGCATTCCGGCGTTGAGGGAGACGCCTGGATCTTCCTCAGTCCTTCTTAGGACTCTTCCAATAGATGACTCGATTCGCATTTGGGTTCCCTTTTCTTTCTCCCCTTTTCCTTCCGCGGCGTTTTCACGCCTTTCCTTCGCCTCCTTCCGCGGCGTTTTCACGCCTTCCCCGACCGCGGCGCCTTCGCGCCTTCCACCGCTTCCTTCCGCGGCGTTTTCACGCCTTTCTCCGACCGCGGCGCCTTCGCGCCTTCCACCTTTTCCCTTCCGCGGCGTTTTCACGCCTTTCCTTCGTCTCCTTCCGCGGCGTTTTCACGCCTTCCCCGACCGCGGCGCCTTTGCGCCTTCCACCGCTTCCTTCCGCGGCGTTTTCACGCCTTCCCCGACCGCGGCGCCTTCGCGCTTTCCACCGCTTCCTTCCGTGGCGCCCTTGCGCCTTTCCCTCGACCGCGGTGCCCTCGCGCCTTTTCCCCGACCGCGGCGCCTTCGCGCTTTCCACCGCTTCCTTCCGCGGCGTTTTCACGCCTTCCCCAATCGCGGTGCCTTCGCGCCTTCCACCGCTTCCTCCCGCGGCGCTTTCACGCCTTTTCTCCGTTTTCTTCCGCGGCGCCCCTACGCCTTTCCCTCGACCGCGGTGCCTTCGCGCCTTTCCCTCGACCGCGGCGCCTTCGCGCCTTTCCTTCCGCGGCACCTTTGCGCCTTTCCCTTTTCCGTTCCCCGCACGCGTGTCAGAGTTAGCTTTTCAACAGAACTTTACTACGTCATGAGACAAGTAGCGATTAACTGATTCTTAAGTTAGCCAATAAATATTCTGCCCACCATTATAATCTTATCATTTGTTGACGAGATAAGTCTTGGCAAAATGAAATGTACCTCATACGAACCTCCTGAGCGGATTACTTCGTATATATTATATTAGGAGGTTACGTTGAAAGAGAGCTGCTGTTCTCCTGTAGATGCCTCTAACTACTTATATCGTGCGCAGTGACTAATACTTTTTATATCACTTTAAATTGTGGACATTTGTCATTAAGATTCAGTCATTAAACTGCCATTTTTGGTTAATATATAATAAGTCTATGTCTGTAACCAAAGAAAATGGAATGCGACTAGTTGTTTTTTCGATGTGTACTTCTACACTACTTTGATTAAAAAAAAGTACTGCTGCAACTCATCAATTACTTGCGCAAACTTATGCTAAATCTGCTCCATCAGAAACAGTATGTAGAAACTGGTTTCGTCACTTCAAAAATGGAAACTGTGATGTTCACGACAAATAACGGCCAGGACGGCTATTCTGTAAGTAGCCCAGTAGAACTAAATTTATTTCTTCTATTAAGTAAGAAGTTTATTAGTGTCATGATAAAACCGGTACCAATCGATAGAAAAAAGTCTCCTGAATGACATATAGAAATGGGTAATCTTCAAATTGACGAGAAATAATGTAATTAATTAAAAACTCTTTCAAAATCACTTATGCCAAGAAATCGCGAAGCTATGTTTTTTCTGTAACCAATTTCATAAATAAAAATATCCCAATGTAGAGGAGAAAATTCTTTACAAATTTCAAGTCGGAACTTATAGTCTACGATGCACCATTTTTGTGTAATTAATTATTAAACATATGTAATTCAAATTTGCTTAAATCGATCAGCTGATCGTTACGCGACGCTACTTTATTACGCGCGCAGCTAACGGAGGAAAGCGCGTTCCGCAATTTATTCAAATTTACGCTTCATTATGTATTAATTTTTATAATTAATATTTATTAAATTCTTCGTTTTTTGAAAATTATTACCATTATTTTTAATTCTGTTATGAATGAAGAAGTAATTTTTTAAATAATTTAACGCTGAAGGATCTTTAGTAAATGTCAACAAAATAAATTTAAATGATGCATTTTCATAAATCATTTTCGAAATACTTGTGAGTTTTACGCCGTTTTATTTTGTTGACATTTACTAAAGATCCTTCAGCGTTATATTATTTTAAAAAATACTTCTTCATTCATAACGGAATTAAAAATAATGGTAATAATTTTCAAAAAACGAAGAATTTGATAAATATTAATTATAAAAATCAATACATAATGAAGCGTAAATTTGAATAAATTGCGGAACACGCTTTCCTCCGTTAGCTGCGCGCGTAATAAAGGAGCGTCGCGTAACGATCAGCTGGTCGATTTAAGCCAATTTGAATTACATATGTTTAATAATTAATTACACAAAAATGGTGCATCGTAGACTATAAGTTCCGACTTCAAATTTGTAAAGAATTTTCTCCTCTACATTGGGATATTTTTATTTATGAAATTGGTTACAGAAAAAACATAGCTTCGCGATTTCTTGGCATAAGTGATTTTGAAAGATAGTTTTTAATTAATTACATTATTTCTCGTCAATTTGAAGATTACCCATTTCTATATGTCATTCAGGAGACTTTTTTCTATCGATTGGTACAGTTTTATCCTGACACTAATAAATTGTTTCGCGAATATCTAATAAGACTATACTAAAGTGAGTGAAAGCCCGTTCCCGTGAGAAGTGGGCGGAGTTCACCGAAAAAATAAGGAGAGTGAAGGAATCACTATTCTGTAACTGCGGGAGTACTCCCATCGCACGAAAATCGCGTGAACTTGGTTCCCGGAAGAATCAAGTTGTACTGTTCTCATGGCAACCACATAATACGCGCCATGCGTAGCTTATTCTATTTTCGTATACCGGGACTTTCAATAGAAAGGAATTTTGAAATATTTAAGTTCTTCCGTGTCGTTCGTAGTCGCAAGATTGAATCTCTTGAATTTGTGTTAGAATAGGTAATTGTATCGTGCTAAAATGTCTCATCCACTCGGTGGTGGCTTGGGAACTGCTTCATTTTTTTGATTGAGTAAATAATATAAGAGAAATGAATGATTAAACTGGCTTAGAGCCAAAACTTCGATTGTTTCTAATTAATTATAAATTAATTAAAAATTAATTGAATTATTTTATATCATTATTAAATGATATAAAATAATTCAAAAACATACTTATATATAAGAACTTCTTCCAGAGGTGGTAATAGGAAAAGTAGTTAGAAAAAATAATTTAACAAAAAGCACATTTCCCTAATGCTTACAATAAAAGTCAAAAGCAGCTTAATAATTAAAAAAGATATAGGTATTATACTGGTACCTAATATTATTCAAAAATATGCATCCTTGAAAACGTACACTTATCAAACGTACCTGAAACCAAGCAAATTGTTTTAAATAGAGAAAACTGATTTCGTAACAATAAGACTACGAAACCGTAAAAGTTCAATAAATTAAAATGGGGCAAGAATGGCACGTAAAATGTTACTTAAACCATGCTTTAAAATATAACTTAAACCAAAAAATGTACGTATCTGAGCTTAGCATCATAGTAGGCAGTTATGAATATTATGGACTTTTGACCTATTTCGGAACCACTGTGCGATGGTCGGAATTCTGATTAACGATCTTTAGTAATTAGTATCACCGCGATATACAAGGTGTAACAGAGTAAGTGTTACAAGTTACAACGTGAAACTGTAGATTCCTTATGAAAGAAGAAAAAGATTTTTCCTCTTAAAATTTTTGTAAGAGGAAACTAATACACAAATTTACATCGCACAAATCAGTTATGTAAGTCATTAATATACTTATGACCGCGTTTGCTTCGATCGCCGGACCACTGTGCATCGTTTGTCGGAATACACAAATTAATAAATCGTCGCTGCCGTGGAAAAAACTTCTATGTGCTGAAATGTAAATTTTACAGGAGAGCAAAAAAACATTTTACCGTTGACATTTTCAAACTCAGTGTACATAGAAGGTTTTATATTTTAAAAACTATAAATAAAGGAACAAGTATATCACATAAGATATTCTTCCACAAGGTGAATACACTAATTCGCCGTCTGATTGCTAAAAAAAACCCTACTTTCATAAAAATGTGCACATAGGAGATTTTTCCACGGCAGTGACGAAATTGTAAATTGCGGCACACTGTCACATAAGTAGATATGTTAGAATCGCCGTTCTTCCGGGGAGCAGACCGATTCTCCCGCTATTGACAATGAGAAGCAAGTTCACGCAATTTCGTGCGATGGGAGTACTCCCGCAGTTATAGAATAGTGATTCCTTCACTTTCCTTGCTTTTTCAGTGAACTCCGCCCACTCCTCGCTTACAGAATAGCTGTCTAGATACACGTTTCAACTGTCTGGACGAGGGGAGCTTTCACCCGAGGAACGTTCACTCTGAGGAACGTTCACCCTCCCCAGAATTACAGAATAGTCGTCCAGATCAAACAAAGAAGTTCGAAGATGAACAACTGCAACTTGTATTAGAAGAAAACCCTACTCAAACGTTTAAGGAATTGGCTCAGCAGCTTGATGTCGATAAATCTACAAATTTACGACGTTTACATGCAATGGAAAAGATTGAAAAAGAAGGAAAGTAACTGCCACATGAATTGACCGGAAATGCCATTGCTAATTATTTATACATCTCGATTTCTTTGCTTACAAAGCATAAAAAGAAAAGTTTTTTATGGCGTATCGTAAACGGTGATGGGAAATGGATCTATTTCGACAACCCGAAACGTAAAAAATTATGGGTTGATCCTGCCCAACCATTAGCGTCGATACCAAAACGAAACATCCACGGTCACAAAACAATGCTTTCAATTTGGTGGGGTTGGGTGGAAGGTGTCGTTTATTATGAGCTGTTGAAGCCGAATGAAACAATTACTACCGAACGTCACCAACGATAACTGGAGCGTTTAAATGATAATTTGATATAAAAACCACCATCAATTGCATGAAATCGCCGAAAAGTGATTCCTCTTCACGACAACGGTCGGCCTCATGTTGCTAAAGCCGTGAAAGAAACATTGATGGAGCTTAAATGGGAAGTTCTTCCGCACCCAGCGTATTCTCTAGACCTGGCCCCGAGTGATTATCGTTTATTTATAACTAGCAGCCCGTCCCGGCTTTGCACGGGTAGATTGTGGATTGATTTTGGCCGTCATTTGACGAATTTTTAGCAGATATCTATAGGTAGGGAGCCATGCTACGCTAAAAAACACATGTATTTCATTTAAATTGGAACGTAGATTTCTTTTATTAATTTATCTTAAGGCCAGCGAATAGACAATGTTTTTTATTTTTTTATTTGGAGTAATCAGCCGTATCGGGTAATCAGGGGAACACCCTTTATAAGATTTACTAACTCAGAAACCTTCGCGGGCATGCGTCCAACCACTCCCCAACTTTTCATCGCAATCGGATGAACGGTTTAGGAAGGCATAATAATCATCAGTACCGGTACTTTTTGAACACCTTTTATAAGATTTACTAACTCAGAAACCTTCGCGGGCATGCGTCCAACCATTCCCCAAAGTTTCATCGCAATCGGATGAACGGTTTAGGAAGGCATTTGATATTACCTTAAAGGTCACGGTCAAGGTCAAATCCAATACGACCACTGGGTAGCCAAGGGAAAATCCTTAAAGTTTTGTATTAAACATTTTTCTCTAAAATGTTTTCCCGCTAAGATAATCGGCCGTACCGGGACTTTTTGAACACCCTGTATAAGATTTACTAACTCAGAAATCATCGCGGGCATGCGTCCAACCATTTCCCAAAATTTCATCGTAATCGGATGAACGGTTTAGGAAGGCGTAAGAGACATACAGACAGACAGACAAACATTCATTTTTATATATATAGATATATGTATAGATAGATCGATGCAACACGACTTGGAATATACATACTTCCATAATTACCAAGAAGTCAAAAATTGAGTTGCTGAGTGGATTAGCTTAAAAAGTAGACAATTCTTTCGTTGCGGAATTCAACTTCTGCCAGGAAAATGGGAAAAAGTTATAGTTTCCAAACGCAAATACTCCGATTGAGGTATTCACACATTTTATTACGACATAATATTTTAAAAACAAGAAATAACAGCGGCTTTCAATGCAACCCCCTAATACATACCTAATTTTAAATAATTCGTAATAACTTGTATTGCTTTAAAAAGCTAGCACAAATCGGTAACTGCTTTATTATGTACATTACCTGCCCAACAAATCAGAGTTGATTATATTTAAAACGCGGTATTTAATTTAATCAGATTGTAATGCGTGCGGGGTCTTCACTAACAGTACAATTTGGGGTTATTACCAAGTGTCGACTCTTCATTCAACGTCGAGCGCTAAATCAGGGTTACGTCGACGACTATGGCAGTTTCGTTATACATATTTCGTATTCGCGGATGAATATTAATAGTACGATTATTATAATATACTCGTGGTCACGAAACATAACATAACGAAACTGTTAATAATACGATTAATATTCACTCGTGGTCACGAAACATAACATAACGAAACTGTTAAAATCATCGACGTAATCCTGACGTCGTGCTTGTCGTTGAATCGATACTTAATTATAGTCCTAAATTGTCCTATTAGAGAAGAGCCGGCACTCTTTCATGGTTAGGCCAAAGACTGATCTGTCTCACTGACAGCTCTAAAACCGGTCCCAGACAATGCGTGCATTCGGCGAATATTCATCATTCGTGATCCTTCGCGTAGTGTGTGGGAGTTCTAATGCGTCTTGTCGGTAAAATGACGCGTAGTAAAGGATGACGAAGTAACTTCGTGCTTCTCCGCCTCCGCTCCCACATGAGGTTTGTACCAACCGACGATTCCTGTACGATTCTGGAACTGTCGCGGAACTGGTGGGATCGGTTTAATGCGCAGACGCGATGTTTGCACTGCTGGTAACTGGCAGGAGCAGTTGGAACGGTTTTGGGATCGTTCGTGAATCGGTCAGTCGTGTCTAACCTACGATACGGTGAACACGGTGTTCTCTTGCACATATCACGCTATTTGAGTTGACGTTTTCTGTCATTTGCAAGCTGCGTGAAGTGTCTAAATTTTAATTATTTTTAAAAAATTCCATTTCACTTTTCGATTCACCTCACTATAACAATTTGCTGCATTGAAACAGACCAAAAAAATTAAATAGACCAGAGTTTCAATTTCTAGACATTATTATTATCGTTTGGAAATAATTAACATTTAAAATTTACCAGATATTTGCTGTACAATTTTTTGAAAAAGTTTCGGCTGTCAGAGAGAATCAAATACTAATGCAATACACTACCATAAACATACTAATGCATCAGACATTTTTAGATACTTAAAAGGCCCATATTTATAAGATTACATATTTCATAATTCGTTCTGTCATATTAATAACATATGTACAATTTTATAAAATCATGTATTGGAATTACATTTTAGCAGGGCAAAAAAAAATCCATTCTGAGCTAGCATGAATAAAGTCAATTCTGACATTTCAAATCACTAAAAAATTAATTTAAAAATGTCTATGGGAGGCCCTACCTTCTAAGTGCTCTCAAAAAATTTCCGTAAAAGATGTAGACATTGAGGGTAAAAAAATCATGAAAATTAAAAATGTCGGTTTTGAGATACAACACTTTTTGTTTCTATTTTCAATAAAAATCGCAATATAAAAAAAGAAATTTTTTTTCGACATCAAAAAATACAAATATTTCATATGGGTCATTTCTTTCATATTTTGTTAATTTAAGCCGTAAATCGCGATGAAAAAAAATTAGAAATATAAAAATTAATAACAGCTGAACGACTTATGGAATCGTTCTGGAAATTTAGACCAGTTTTTATATTGATTAAAGATACTTGAAAAAAAATTAACAACTACATCGGAGACCCAACAATTTGGACTACTAAAAGTTGACATGGAATGCCCCATAAGCTTAAGTATTTTAAGAGTATTTTACTAACTACTATGAAAATAAGTATAATTTGTAGACGCTTCCATTCGCCATGAAATTAAAGAATCACATCAATTTGCACACGAAAGTCTGTTGGTACGCCACGTTAATCTCCCTCATTCTCGACTTCCAAGTTCTCCTGCAGTGCTGGTTGTCAAGCCCACATGCTGCTCCTATTAACAAAGACAATAGATGTCACGATCATTCAATTGGTATAAGTTGGTATTGCTGCATTCTCATTTCATAAATGTCTTACCTGAATCGAGAAATATCCTTTTCTTCCATGTATGTCTCAGTCTGGATCTCCTTCTGGCCTGTCCATTTCGATATACCTTCCTTCCATCAATTGCCAATTGGAATTTTTTTCTTCTGATCACCAACCGCCTGCATCTCAAATAAATTACGCAGTTTTAACAAAAACGAAATAGGTTTTACAATTTTTCAGTCGGTATAAATTGGTATTGCTGTAATTTACTTTCATAAATTACCCCTACGCGTTGTCTACTTAGTCGATTTCATTTCCTTCTTGATGCCCATGGGAGGTCGAATGCATCTTTAAAGTAGGAGCTCTTCTTCTTCGTTATCTTCCTACGAACCGTTGCGTCTCGCATCGTTTGCTCCATCCTTCCCATGGAGCCTCTCGCGTCTATTCCGGTTCTCGTTCCCTACCTGCGGGCTTTTGTTAGCTTTCGCGTCGTGTTACTTACTTGGTCGGTTACATGCTTATCCCTTATTCTTTCCACCTCTTCCTCGCTATTATTCTGGCTCCCATTCCAGTCCGTGAACTTTAATTCCTTCGATGCCTCGGGGTATTCTTCCTTTATGTTAGGTACGCACAGCGTGGCATCTTCCAGAGCAATCTATCGTCCTGTTCTTGCGTTACTTAACTGATTAAATTAGCACGACTTACCTTTAAATTGATATCCTATTCTATTGTTGGTTATTTCTTCTACCTGATTCCTTTATCGGCGTCTTCCTCCTTGCCGGTACGTCCGGCGCAACCTTTAAGCCGACACTCTCTTCCCTTTATCTGGTTGTTTATTCCTTATTCCTTCCAGGATACATTCTTTATGGCTTCTGTTTCCCCTTCCCATGGTGCTTCTCTCTTTTTCAGAGTCTTCTGCTTCCTTTGTCGACTCGACCGGTAGCGCTCCCGGTGCGTCTCACTCGTCTGGCCAATTTCTATCTCGCTTGCCATGCCTGCTCTGCTTGGGAGTCTTACCGATTACCTCTACTTTTCTTTTAATAAGATTCCGGTTCCTCATCGGGTATCCCACGCATTGCTCGCACGCGACTGGCACGCAGGTGGACTTGTTGTTAGTATGTCTGGCGAGGGGCTGGTCATTCCGACTTTCACCTCCTCCTCGCTATTGTTCCGGAGCCCTTTTTAGTCGTTTTACTTTCTTCGATACTTCATTTCTTCGATTCCTTGGAGAATTCTTCCTTTTCGGCAGATACGCTCGGCACGACGTTTTCGGAGCAAATCTCACGTCTTCTTGTTGCGCTCCTTACCTAATTGGATTAGTACGACCTACCTTTATACTGATATCTTGTTCCCTATTTGGTTTTCCCTTCTGATTGCTCGTAAGCGTTCCCCTCCTTGCCGGTGCGTTCAGCAAAGCTTCCGAGCCGACACTCTCATCTCTTAGTTGGTTGCTTCTTTCTTATTCCTTCCAGAATACATTCCTTTAGCTTCTGTTTCCCCTTCTCGGCTTGTTTCTCCCTTTTAGAGTCTTCTTCCTCTTTTGTCGGTACGGCCGGCGGCGCTTTCTATCAAAATTTCCAACAAAGATGTTCTAAACTTAACCTCAACCTGTCACTTACCTAAATAATCCTGGTTTCTAACCCTATTTTCGTATAATTCGATATCATCGTTACTTGTGTTGGACATATCCGATATATCCGACACATCACTATCGCCTTCGTCAGACATCATTTTAATAACTTGCAAAAAAAAATACGGAAATAGAAAACGTCAACTCAAAAGTATTTAAATAACCGCGCCAGGCAAACTAATCGCCGTAGTGCGCATGTCAGTCCACACAGTTCACGCTCAGGACCAAGCATCGGATGGACGGTACAGGAACCGTTCCACGCACGATCCCAGCGGTGGTTGGAATGCCGCACAACACCGTACAGTGACCGTCCAGCGTACGGTTGGAACGGACTTTCTCTACTGCGCATGACGGGTACCGTTCATGTACGGTTTTCAGCTCGGTTGGAACAAACCTATATGGTGTGCCCAGTTACGCATAGCTGGTTTCGTTGCTTGTCTGCTCACCCCGTTGTCATTTGACCCCGTCGTCGAGCATAATACGAGACGTAATACGAGACGGTACGTAATACGAGACGAGCCCGAACGTTCGCGCATTTACCGAATGCACGAACATTTTCCAAATACTGTAGCGTGTGGGAGGGTAGCCGAAGGCGTAGTACGAGTCCGAACGTTCACGCATTTGCCGAATACACGCATTGTCTGGGACCGGCTTAAGAGATGGAAACCGGAGCCCGACGGAGCCTTTCGTACTACCATCTCGTATGCCCAATTCAAACTAACACCACCGATGTCGAATTCAGGAGAAAATTTTAGCATACCCCTGCTCGATTTTCCGTATGACATATCGCACGTTTGCGGCAATAGAGTCATAACTCGAAATTAGAATTGTTCCTAGCAACGACTTTCAAAGTTAAATTATTATATTATACGAGCGTTGACTATTTGCTGCCAGATTATGATAATTATCATAGAATTTTCATGATACTTATCATAATTTGGCAGGAAATGGTCATCGCTCATATAATATAATAATTCAACTTTGACAGTCGCGCGTTGCTAGGAAAAATTCTAATTTGGAGTTATGACACTATTGCCGCAAACGTGCGATATGGTATACCTAATTTGAAGTTTAAGAATAATAAATACTCAAGGCACGGGCCCGCGAAGTACCATTTTGAATATTGATGATCTGCTTTGGTATAGTCATTTGTCATTTCGATTTCGGTCACTTTTGTTATGTTTGATTATATGAAGTGATTTGCAAATTGGGCGACACAGGCGAAGGGTTAATCGGAATTGTTGCTCGCACTTTCGTATCTCCTATCTCACCCATCCTGAGAAACATTTGATAGGTATGTCCTTGGTACTACATTCGGATATCAGTACTTTTTAGAGGGAAGGGAGAGGAGGAGGGGGGCAAAACACGGTGTCCAATTTTTCTCAGTTATTATCAACACAAAAAATTTTGGGTGTATACTTTTCCTGAGGTACTCTTTGGGGACAGGTGAGGGGGGAAAACGCGGGATGCAGTTTTTGTTAGGCTTTTTGAAGTCAACGCAAATTTTAGTGATACAATTTTTTAAGTGACCCTGCACAGTTCTTGGCGCATTTCTTTATATTTTTGATACTATATTCTGGCACGGGCTTGCCAAGTACCATTTTGAACATCGGTGGCCTGCTTTAGTATAATCATTTATCATTTCGGTCTCGGTTACTTTTGTTATGTTTAATTATACCGGATGATTTTCAAAATTGGTGACGTAGGAAACGTGTGAAAGATTAATCGAAGAGAGGCAGTTGTCGCTCGAACTCTCATATCTCCTACCTCGTCCATCCTGAGAAATACTTAGTGGGTACTTGGTACTATATTTGGATATCAATACTTTTCTTGTGGGACGAAATACGGCGTGCAAATTTTTTGGGATTCTTTTAGACACAATTTTTAGTGGGTACATTTTGTAAGGGGCCCCAGATACATAGTCCTTGGCATATTTTTTACATTTTGGATGGATAGGTGTTACTGAAATGTATTATACGCTATCATTATACTGTGTGAATGCCAATTTAAGTGCCGCTGAGTAGGCGCGGCTAACTGAAGTCGGCGGGAATCAGCGCCAACTTATAGCGATTCACTTAGGCATCATTCTTTGATGCCCAATAGCGTTTCGCTCGGATACCTCCTCGATGCCAGTCAGCGGATCGCTCAAGCTTGCCGAGGACTATTATGCCAGTCAGGGATGTAAAGGGTTATAGCCCGAGTGACCCGCTATTAACTAGCGTCAAAGAATCGCGTCGCAGCGAGTAGCTATTGGCTGGCGTGGATCCATGCCTATCCCAGTGATACTTAAAATGATACACAGAATGTGTAGTATGTTATGTGGGTGGAATGGGAAATAGACGGTGTATAGTAATAAGAGTATGTTGTATTAATAATTCCTAGTAGTTCTGCGAACAGTAGACCTCATTGAAGACCGGGCCTAAAGCCGTAGATTGAAAGCGGGTCGGACAGATTCATTGTCCTCGAGTGTACATACGCCGCGCCAGGTACGTGCAAATACTGAATTTCTGAGCGACAAATATGAGTGCTCATTACGGCTAGATATAGGCTCTCCCGGACTTTTTTGTAGAAAATGTTATCCTCTAAAAAATTGTTTATGGGAAATTTTGAGCTATCTAGCTAGCATCGTTTTCGCAGTGTTCGTAGTTCAAAGTCAGAAAACATAATTTCATATACTAATTCCGCCAACGTTGGGGATGATTACTCCCCTTTTCACCCTTCTTATTGCGTACCTCAACGAACTTACGATACACTGAGGGTCCATGAACATATGTGCCGAGTTTCGTGAAAATTGGTATTATAAAAGCGTTTAAAAGTTATCGTGAGACAAACAGACAGACAGACACACGAAAGCATTTTCACTTTACCCTGTCGAACAGTAGATCTCACTACCTTCAGAAGTCAATGAGATATTGGTACTTTTTTGCAGGTTGATGAAGCAAAACAAGAATTGAAGGACGTAGTTGAATTTTTAAAAAACCCTGATAAGTTCTCTGTACTTGGAGGAACATTACCGAAGGGAGTCTTGTTGGTAGGTCCTCCAGGAACAGGGAAAACCTTATTGGCACGTGCTGTAGCTGGCGAAGCTGGCGTACCCTTTTTCCATGCAGCTGGACCAGAATTCGACGAGATCTTAGTTGGACAAGGTGCACGAAGAGTCAGAGACTTATTCAGTAAGTATTTATTAAAACCCCTTTATTTTTGTATGTTATAGACAGACATTCCCATTTAATCGTTCCGCTGTTATAGGATGTTCATTCAGTGCCAAAAAAATTGATATTTAAAATACTCTCCAAATAGATTAGAAATCAATTAAGAGATCGCTATGTTCAAGATTTATATATAAAAAATAAAAGGCATCATTTGAAAGGAAAATTATTGTAAATCAAAAGTTCCTCAAAAATTCGACGACAAAAAATTTATAAAAAAATTTTCATAAAAAGAACTTGCCGCGTTTAAGTTTTCATATTTTTTCCACTATATACTGGTGGTGTCATATAAGAGTGTATGAATTTATTTACTATCATAAGTGCATAAACATCGAATATAATTTTCTGTCTGAATTTTTTATTTTGAAGAAAAAAACGCGGCAAGCTCTTTTTTATGAAATTTTTTTTATAAATTGTTGAATTTTTGAATTTTTTAGCAACTTTTGATTTACAATAATTTTCTTTTCAAATGATGCCTTTTATTTTTTATATATAAATCTTGAACATGGCGATCTTAATTGATTTCTAATTTTTTTTGGAGAGTATTTTAAGTATCAATTTTTGTTGGCACTGAATGAACATGCCGCCTTTTTTTTACAGAGAATCTATGTTTGTCACAAGATTTCACTACTTTTTCGAATTTATTCATGAAGAGAATATAGTCTAGTCATTATAGCATATTAAATGCAAATTAATCTGGGTAGGATAAAACCTATACCAATCGATAGGGAAAAATCCCCTGAAAAACATATCAAAAGATCCCAAAAAACTTTGGCCGGGAAATATGTTTAACTAATGAAAAAGTAACAAGAATTGCAGTCGAGCGTCCTTTGAACGCTGATATTTCTCATTCAATGGTCTCAATTAAAAAAGTAAAACTACCATTTTGTAGCGGGGAAAATTTTCTACAAAAAACAAGCAGAAACTTTTAGTTGAAAGTGGTTCGTTTTAGTTTTATTAACGTTTAAAGATTTTGCATCGTCTTAAACGTCAAACCGATCACCCGACTATTTGGCTCCGCCCTTTGGCTACGACGGCCTGACCATGTGACGCGCTCGCTGAGTGTGGATTTCAAACTACTGTGTGTACATTTATTCATACATTATTCCATATTTTCATTACTAAATAGTAAAACTAAACTTTTTTTTCAAAATTTCATTTATTAAACTGTAAAATAAAGGTAAATACAGCAAATATAGCAAAGTAAGAAGGATAACAAAAATTTAATTGTTCAAACAATACAAATTGAATCGGTGTGTAATGCTTATTTTTTTATTTATACAATTAACTTACACATTTCTCTATATTTCTATTGACAAATAGTAAAAAATGGTATTACTTTCTAAATATTTATTGAACAAATGAAAGAATATAACGAAATAGATAAATAAGGAAAGTTTTTAAGAGATGGAAGAAAAAAAAATTAAATTGTGTATACTGCCTGTTTTCTTAGGTGTAAGATTTATTAAAATATTTGTCCAAATTTTCGTTAATAAATATTAAACAATGGGGAATTATTTTTAAGGCACATTAATTTTTAAAAAATGAGTAAATATAAGAAAATAGAAGAAAACAAAATGTTCAATCAATCCACTGCTAAATTCAGAACAAATTATTGTCTTACGTCAATTTTATATTAAAAAAGCTATTTGACGTTTTGATTTTAACGTCTTAATAACATAATTTCTATAATTTATTTCGTAGCTATATACATTTATTTTCTCATTTATTAATATAATTATCTTAATTCTAATTGAATAGCCAATTTAAGTTGTAAAATCATTGCGATTTTGCTGTGGTTTACTTTAACCCTCTAGTAGGCGCTACTGTGTATAAAATACATTGAAACCTTTGGACTTTATTTTTGTAAGTAAAACTGTATATTTTGAATGCTGTTGAATGCTAGTAAGTTTGCGAGTACCAAAAGTATGATCAAAAATGTGCTAATACTTCAGCTCAGCGGTATAAAACTGTGGAAATGAAATGAACAAAACATCTGCCCAAAAATATTGCTGAAATTATCTCAGTGTACAAAGTACACCTAGCGACTAGTTTGCGAAAATATCTTGTAGCGCCTACTAGAGGGTTAAACGTTGTCTTTTCACGGGCGTCGCCTCATCTAAATCTTTAGGGAGTTTATCGCCTTGTACTCTTGTGTAGCTTCCATCTAAATGTTCACTGATTGCAACGTCAAATTCATCAATCAAGTCATCCACAGAATGATTGGAAAATAAAGACGAACCAGAAGAGAGATCAATGTTCATGCAATTCGTGCAAGAGTCTCCATGACAAATCAAGCAAACACTGGAACACTTCAGACCAGCTTTTCTGCATCCACAACGAGTTGAGCAGTTTCCTTTGCACGAGCAAAATATCATCTTCAGGATTGATTCTGGTGCAGGTGGTGCTCTGGTCATGACAGGAACAAGAATTTGATTCTTTAATTCCCAACCCCAATCGTCTGGCTTAAGTTGATCGTTGCCAAGCCACTTTTGTACTTGAAAATATACACGCCAAATATGCTCTTCAGTAGCTGCAGCCGTGGGTGGTAATTGTGCCAATCGTACTTCTGTTATACCACGTACTGCAGATTGTACAAAACGTTCATAGCGAAAAGTATTGATAGATGTTTTATTTTCAGTAGCCCCATAGAGAGACAACATCAGACGTTCTCCTGCTTTTTTAATATCTTCCCTTGTAGAGCCTCCATCGTTGAAAACTGCTACATCGTCCTTCAAATAATTTTTCTTCTTCAAAATATTCAAAAACGACTTCTTTCCTTTTTGAAAAATTGCACTGGTGGTATCACATCCCGTGAAAGCATGGCTCAAAAGAATTCTGCTTCTTAAATGATTATGCTTTTGCGTTGAAAATACCACGTTGGAACCTTTAGCAGTACCTTGCTTTACAAAAGAAATATCTTTGTCTGCTGGAGTCAAGGCAATTAACAACACGAGCAAGTCAACATCTTGACCAACTACTGCAACGTTTTCATGATGATTTAATTGTTCAATTGCAGTCCTTGCAATCAAGCCATCTGCATCTTCAGATGCTTGTTGAACTCCTATTCCAGCACTCAGAAATTGTAGTTTTAAGAATTCAATCAATCTTCCCTTATTTTTGTCATTAGCCAGAAATTTTGATTGATTAACAGTGATTATCATCTCCTTTTCAAAAATTATTTCTGTACTTTTATTATTCTTCGAACGTCTCATTCTCTCATACGATTTAACTCCAGTAATAGTTTCTCCATAACCATCGAAAACAACAATGGCATTTGGCCCATAATTCTTGACAACGTAATTTTTATGTAACTGGAGAACTTGCTGATAGGTACTTCCAAGAGGCCACACTACTTTATGCACCAAAAATCCTCCATCAATAACGATTGTGTACTCAGAAATATTGATGCTTGTTATTGATTGAGAAGTGAAGACGTTGTACAGCTCTGATTTTTTAGATCTTCGCATCAATCCTTCTTCATCAAATAGTGAAAGTGGGAACGGAGCTAACTCATAATGTAATGAAATAGTGGCTAGATCAGTATCGTTTTTAGTGACTGCTGTGATTCTTTGAAATAAAAGAGTTGTATTAATAGCCACGACCTCATCATCAATGACTATTCCACGTTTTGCTGTTGCAATAGATTTGATACGTGTTGAACGTTTTAATTTTACGTCCGCAGCAAGTTTTCCAACCATTGCTCTCATCGACTCCATGCCAACTTCCACAGCCTTGTCACAGTTGACTTCGTTTCCGCCACATAATCCATCAGCGATAGACATTAGTCTGTTGGGATCCATGACTACAAATGGATCGTGTACAGTAAACCACTCAATTAGTTTCTGATAATCTTGAGTATCACGTTTTATGCTGCGTGGTCTCCAATCGGTGTGTTGCTCTGTACTAGCTGCTCTTACTCCGCAAAAAGACTCAAATGCATCCATTACATTTGGTAGATTGAGCATATCCTGTAGGTAAATCTGACCAAGGTAAGGCGGTAGGCATAAGGTGGTAGGCATTACCAAGGTAATGCAATGAAAATATTGTAGCTACAGTCTCGATGTACGTCCTGTATTGCTTAATGCGTCCACGATGGTTAACATCTTCGCCTTGATCCTTTGGAGTTCTTCGTTCTCGTTAATTTCCTCCAAAGTCACTGGAGTAGTGTCAACATTCTTAAACAATTCAGTGATAAATTCACGATCTCGGTCATCAATATTGTCAGCGTGTTTGAAGACAATACCACCTAGTGCACAGTACGCAAGAAGATGTCCTCTGATTGCTCTGCCGAAAGCACGACCTGTGAGAATGTGGTCTACGGTATTACCGGCATAAATAATACTTAGTAATTCCTTTAATCCACTGCCATCCATGATGATTCCCAGAGCTCCAAGAAAGGACATTAGAGAATGAAATCCTCCAAATCTAGGAACTGTATTCACCAATGCGTTGTCTTTTGTGACTATTTCTCGTACTTTGGCGTATAAAGGCTGATCAAATGTTACGAAGTATGTTTTTGCCCCTTTTTGATACATTCGTTTGTAGCAGAATGTAAAACAGTGTTAATTGTATTTTTATCTGAAGGTGGTGCATTGACAAAAGGTACACAGAAAACTTGTGACGTTTCATAAGAAGAATCGTGACTAATACTCTCCATAAAACCCCTCCAACTTGGAATTTTTTGAATATTACAGAGTTTTGCCAAAACATGAGTTACGTAGGAAACTGGTAAACTGTCGCGATGTTCAAGATCAAGTTGGAAGACGTCCGTATATGTAATTGTTTCCAATCCACGTTGACTCTCATTAACTCTTTCGCAGTAGATGATTGGAACGTTGATTTTGGATGCTAATTCGTGAGACTTTGGAATACAAGTTAACTTTTTAATTTCTCCTTGATTTGTGACTCCAGATCTTGGTGTAATACAGCAAATACCACCTATACTGTGGAAAGTATTGAAACCATCCAGAGTACAGACATTATGGTCAGCGTTATCAAAAACATATTGAATGTATGCATCTTCGGTTATTTTTTTATCGCAATGAATTATTGCCAAGGCTTCATAAAGACTAATAGTTGAATACGATGAACAGAAACCCAAACTATTCAGGACATCAATTATTAATCGAGAACCAAACTTGCGAGATAAATAAATACCAGTAGCTAACTGAATTGAAAAAATGAATGATTTTGGACGTACTACTGATACTATAGAATGAGCGATACTATTACGCTTGATGGTGATCTTCTCCTGCCTACTTTTTTCCCTCTTTTGTAGTACGATGTCCAGAAGAACTTTCAAGCTTTTTCAGGAGCATCATTCTCAACATCAGAAAATAGATCTTCAGGAGTTGCATAAGACGACGTGTCGTAAACTTTGCTTCTAATATCCTCCCGTATAATTTCAGCAGCAGCCTGGACTATTCGCAACCTTTCCTCAGCTTCAGTACTTGCCTTCTTATTATACCAAGAATCAATCAGAATTTTATGACCTGTATTACGGAAACATACGACAGTTGGTCTTCCTTTATGTTCTATCATCAGGACGTCACTGCCGTATTTATTGAGTAACTTTTGTTTAAATGTAGCTGGCTGTATAGAAAACCCTTTTAATTTGTCCATTAGCTCATTAAGAATAAATTGACAATCGTCGCTTTCCTCCATAAAATGACATACACCCTCAAAAGCGTTTTCCAAATCCAAGATTTTTGGTCTTCCTCGTTCATTTGTAGACTGAATGTAGGCGAACTTTTTGTAACAAGCTTGATGATAACGAGCATTCCCTTCCAGTAAAGATGTTAACTCAATTCTCTCCTTAATTTTTTGTGACCAGTCGTCTCCACGAAGATTTATGATTTTGTCAATACTTTGTTGTAATTGCACTGTTGATACCAGCGTGCCAGTTTTATGTTTTGGATCCCAATGAGCCCCGCATAAAAAGCAATGATGTATGAAATCGAATCCTACAGGTTCCTCAGATGTTGATACTGTTCGTGAAACCGAAGCAGTTCTCACTTTCCTGCCTAGACAATAATTTTTGGCACAGTGCTGATGAACTTTTACTTCCGTCAGCTTCTCCAAAATGATGAATTTGTTGTCCTTATACTGCCTGCTCTTAGTGATGAACGTATTGATTCCTTTTTGCTTCACCACTTTGCTCAGATATTGCTGTTATTTAAACTTTCATCGCAAATGAAACAATGTCTAGAATAAGCCATTCTGAAATTAATTTCATAAAAATTGAACAACAAATTTCACACAAAATGTAGAACGAAAAATTTTCCACTGAATGTAGAACGCCACGATTCAATATGCAGCTACGAAGGACCGACACTTACTGAGCATCCATTGCGTCTTAATTTTAGAGACTAATTGTAAGAGTCCGACCAGTTTTTACCATCTGCAAGGACTAGTGGTTTCATTTGCATCAAAGCGCGGAATATTTCGCGAGCAAATATTATGCGAATCGCGTTCGGAAAGAGAAAAAGTTTTGATACGTCACGTCTTTCTCCGTGATGGAACTTGCTCTCATTTGTTTTCCGATGGTAAAAACTGGTCTTAGTCTATAAAATTCAGATACAATGGATGCTCAGTAAGTATTAACAGTTTTTATTATTCGATCAATTAAATTTTCTTCATCCTTCTTACTTTGCTATATTTGTTGTATTTACCTTTATTTTACAGTTTAATAAATGAAGTTTTGAAAAAAAAGTTTTGTTTTACTATTTAGTAATGAAAATATAGAAAAATGTATGAAAAAATGTACACACAGTAGTTTGAAATCCACACTCAGCGAGCGCGTCACATGACCAGGCCGTCGTAGCCAAGGGGCGGAGCCAAATAGTCGGGTGATCGGTTTGACGTTTAAGATGATGCAAAATCTTTAAACGTTAATAAAACTAAAACGAAGCACTTTCAACGAGGGGTTTCTGCTTGTTTTTTGTAGACAATTTTCTCCGTTACAAAATGGTAGTTTTATTTTTTTGATTGAGTCCATTGAACGAGAAATATCAGCATTCAAAGAACGCTCGACCGCAATTCTTGTTACTTTTTCATTAATTAAACATATTTCCCGGCCAAAGATTTTGGGAACTTTTGATATGTTTTTCAGGGAATTTTTCCCTATCGATTGATATAGGTTTCATCCTACCCAGATTAATTTGCATTTCCTCGAATAAAATCGTCTACTTTGACTAGACTAATATGTATACATGTGTAGGAGAATAGCTTTTTATTACCACAAAATTAAAGTCTCACATTTCTTACCAATACGAGTCAATTAATTATAACAACGTTACTTTTGATTTATTCTCGTGATATTTTGAAATGATTTTATAATTAATGTTTCGATAATATTTATATTTTCCCCAGAACAATTCGTTCGTGAAAGGATTTCCATAAATAACTGCCGTATGTCCGCGGGCAAACCGATCAAAGTCATACCTATGGCTGATGCCTTGAAATTTGACTTCGGCAGTGTTTGCCGACGGTCGAGTCTGATCCCGATAGCTGTCAATTCGGGAGATCGAAGCGTCTAATCTCGAAATCGTGAATTTGTGAATAAATGGTGGGTAATTTGTAGAAGTGATAAAAAATAATCATTCGATGAAATTCCCCAAAAGTTTAAAAACCGGACTGTGTCAAAGACTTCATGAAAATCTCCTAATCTACTCGTTGTGTAGTAGGTACCTAACACTTAAATTTTAAATTCTAAAAATTACTTACCATTATTCACAAATTTACGATTCTGTAGCCAATTCCAACTATCAAACACTCCACCGTTGGCAAACACTGCCGAAATCAAATTTCAAGGTATCGGCTATAGGTCTTGGCACTTGCTCGAATTCTTCTGGGACATGCGGTAAATAATCCGATAGTCAATAATATAGAGTCATGTCATTTCCTTCTTTTTTTTTAATGGGTGCTTTCCATTTAACTGACACGAGTCGGCACAGGTCGACACAAAATTAAACCATTGGTTCTTTCTGCTGGAGCCTGCCAATCAGTCGGTGTTTCTAATAGAAGTGTGTCGACTTGTGTCATAAATGGAAAGCACCCAATCAAGGAAAAAGAAAAAATATTTTTTACGTAATAATTAGGAAAGGAGATACAGGCATTTGAAGTAAATACATATGGGGCATTCCATGCAGTCACCGAGTTTTTGACTTGACCGTCTGCGATTTCGCTTATTTTTTGATATGTTTTAGTACTTATTAAAAGCAACTTGTACACCAATTTTTAGCCTTTTATTCCAAACTGTTATTGAGTAATCGATTTTTTAAATGTTGAAGCAAAAAATGTTCAATTAATGATAGACTAGTAATAAATATCGATATCTATAAAAAGTAGGGTATCATTTTTTTCGTCTTCAAAAGTTAGTTTCAGAAAATAAATAAAAGAAAATTATTCGAAGTAACTATAACTTAGTTATTAACGTTTAAAAATTAAAATCGACATTCAAAAAGTCCGACCCCTACGATTTTTTTGAAAATTTGTCCCAAAATTCTACTCCATATTACGCAACTTTTAAGCCGCAGTTTGAGATGTGATCACAATTTTTTCTATTTTTTATCGAATATTGAAAATTTAATTTTTTTTTCTTTTAGGATTGAAATATCTATAATTTCACTCTCTTGACTAAATATCATCGAAAAACATTAAAAACCATTTTATTGAAAGCGATCAAGTTATTTTAATCAATTTAAAATATTTTATTTGGTCATATCATTTTACACTTCATATAATCTTTTTTATTATTTTTTCTCACTTAACGATTGCTTATTATATTTCTTAATTCTAATGTGATGTGTAAACTTGTCTGAAAAGGAAAACGACTTTACTTCCACAATAGGATTTAGTAAACGCGTAATTTTATGGATTTTCTGTGTCGCTGGTATCGGTTTTGCATTTCTGAAGTGCTTCCAATTTTTCTTTCATTGCACTATATTCTTGAATTTTTGAGAACCGGGTATTTATATTTGGTAAATTTTTCGACGACCACTCGAACAATTATATCAGTGTTAATATTTGTAGATGAGGTGGTAACTGCAGACTAACTCGTGCGGCCATTCTTTTAACTGTCCCGCCTATTCCATCACAAGGTCCTTTGCCGTGTGCCGTTGCAAAAAATTCCACTCCGCATTTATTCCATAGTCTTCTTTATAATAAGATAAATTAAAATGCAATGCTTATAATTCTTATATTGTATTTTGTTGAGGTGCACCATCTGAAAAGAAAAAGATTTTGTGAACTTCAGATGACAGAGATTTAATAAAATTGATAATAACCCCAGAGTAAACATGAACAGCAATAGCATGATGATTTAAACAATCAGAAATAATAACCATACTTTGATGAGTAAGTTCATTATCTATCTTATAATAAATAACTACAGTGTATATCGTCGCTTGATCGTTATTCCAGTGGAATCCCGGTGCAGCATCCTGAACGAACGTATAATTTTCAGTAAAATCAACAATTACTATGAATTCATGCTCTTTCAAAGATTCTTTAAGAACTTTCAAATAAGCTGCTTGCTCTTTTGCAATAAAATTATGTGGCAATAAAACCTTAAGTTTTTCACAAAAGCAATTAAATAAATATAAAAATATATATAAAAAGCAATCGTTAAGTAAGAAAAATAATAAAAAAGGTTGTATGAAGTGTAAAATGATATGACCAAATAAATTCTTTTAAATTGATTAAAATAATTTGATCGCTTTCAATAAAATTGTTTTTAATGTTTTGGACGATATTTAGTCATGAGAGTAAAATTATAGATAATTTAATCCAAAAAGAAAAAAAATTAAATTATCAATATTCGATAAAAAATAGAAAAAATTGTGATCACATCTCAAACTGCAGCTTAAAAGTTGCGTAATATGGAGTAGAATTTTGAGAAAATTTTTCAAAAAAAACGAAGGGGTCAGACTTTCTGAAAATGTCGATTTTAATTTTTAAACGTTAATAACTAAGTGATAATTACTTCGAATAATTTTCTTTTATTTATTTTCTGAAACTACATAAAGACGAAAAAAATGGTACCCTTTTTTTTATAGATATCGATATTTATTACTGGTCTATCGTTAATTGAACATTTTTTGCTTCAAAATTTAAAAAATCGATTACTCAATATCGGTTTGGAATAAAAGGCTAAAAATTGGTGTACACGTTGCTTTTAATAAGTACTAAAACATATCAAAAAATGTGCGAAATCGAAGAGGGTAGAGTCAAAAACTCGGTGACTTGGCATGGAATGCCCCATATATATTCTCTCACATACATTTGATGGCGTATGCGTGTGGTCGTATTTGTGTACGCATTTCCGATCATCGCCGAACAATCGACGATGAAAGCCGGAATATATCTCACACATTCAATTGCGCGTGTGTGTGTTTGATCGCATCTATGTGTACAAATTTTCGATCATGGCCGACTATCGCCGAAGATTGCCGGAATTTTTGTGACATTTTGACATATATTTAGATATTGGCCGAGAAATCGTAAAATTCTCGACTTTTAGGCGCGAGGGACGTGGCTTCACGTTGTTAAGGATGAATCTCTGTTAATATGTAACTTATAAAATTTATTATGGCGTAACTAAGCATAGTTTTGGTTATAACCATATATTTATTGAGAAAATTCGATGTAAAAATTGAGGGGTGAAGGGGGCAGACATTTTTCCTGTAAAGATACACGGGTGCCCGCGGCGACAGCGCTGTCGTTTCTGACGAAACTAATGAACGAGCATGCCGCGAGACACTGCCGTGTCTCTTGATTAAAAAAAAAAACAGAAAATTTATTTAAATCTTATATTTTCTATGTTTCTAAATTAACTGGTAAAATATATTCTGCAATAATTGATACCGCTGAACTGGCATTCGTAAGCTACTTTGGTATATGTTTACGATATCGGTGTTATGAAGAATTACACAGTTTTACAAAAAAAAAGTCCGGACTATTTGACCGTATCATGGTATTCCGAGGTATTTTTGCATTCTGAATCTGATCCCGAGGTCATCTGAGCCCCATCACGTCAGGAAAGCGAGATTTCAAGGACATTTAGAGGTTAAAATGACCATTTTTTGGAACTGGACCCGGGACAATTTCTCAAGCGACCTGTTGAGTTGGAGGGTAGCTGTTTAGGTCTTGAACACCTTCCAAACATTGGAATGGAGTCCTAAATCTCGACCGGGACTATCACAGAACCACGCCAGTGGATAAAATGTTGCCATGTGATCGTTGTATCTCGCGGATTACGATCTCCCTGTCAAGGCATCCAATTCCGGCGACCCGTTCACTGTGACATATTGACAGTGGACCCAGCACTGACCCTAATGGCCTTAGAACCTTGGAGTCATGCTCTGGGTGCTGCTCAGGGCAGTCCCATTTCCTTATTTATTTATTTCGAAATCTCGTTTTTCTGATGTGATGTGGTTCAGATGACCTCGGGATCGGATTCAGGACGCAAAAATACCTCGGAATACCATGGTCCGGTCAAATAGTCCGGACTTTTTTTTTTGTAAACCTGTGTTATCATCTGAGGCATCATTAAGAGCCTCAGTAGGGGCTCCCACGAAGGACTAAAAATCGTAGCGCCCGCCGCAAAGCTTTAGGAGCCAACCGAGTTTAGTTTTCCTAGAAAGTCTCCATGTTTCTTTCTAGATCTTCTAAGTCCACTCATTTTGAAATAAAGAACATTTCACTTATAGACCATGGTTTCTTCCACAAAGGAGACCTCCAATTGGACCCAGTTATGCAAAAAACATCCAACCCGCACCAGGTGTGTTTTGCATGAAATTAGAAAATACATTTTTAGAAAATATAAATTGTTTTAGTTAATATGTTGATAACGCGCAACAATCGAACACTAGTTTTTGTTGAACTGTTCTAAATAAACAACTTTTTTCCGATATTGCTCTTTTTTTTCATTTAGCATTAATTTTTTTGATTCTTGGATGCTTTCTGCAAAACAGAAAATTAATTTAGGTAGGTGTTTCATAAAAAAAAGAATAGTAAAAACAAGTAAATATATTCAGTATTTATTATAATATTAGAAGTTAATACATTTTAATTATTCTCGTCGATGGCGAAGTCGAGATTTTCGGTGTTGAAGCCATCAATATCTTCTTCAATATTAGCACCTCCTTTCAGTTTCTGGTAAAAATTTAGACAGTCAGATGGTATAAGATGATACATTTCACGCGCAAATTGGCAAGTTTTGGTTCAGCTATTGCTTTTCCTTGGGGCCACAAGTGGACCAAATCTAGAAATATATCGCTGTGATTCGCATTTTGCCTTCCTCTTCTTACTTTTTTTATGTTGACTTCCTCGAAGGGACCCTCAAAAGTGCTTTGTTGAATAAATAACGAAAAAGGTTTATTTTTTTCTATTTTTATAGATCTAATGTTTAGCCAGTTAATTTTCTCACTATCAACTGAAATTTTTTTATTCGTTATATTTTTTTCCACATTACTTATACCAAAAAAGTCTTTCGAAGTCATCTCAGTGACTAAAAGTGGATTTTTCTTTCTACACAGTTTCATTACATTTATATAATCTGAAGGTAGATACAACCGTTGTTGGTGTTTTAAAGCTGATTCAATATCACCGAAATCTGAATCGTTGGGCAAGAAACTGTGGCCTGAGCACAACAATTTTAAAGTGATATCTTCAAGATATTGGGATGAATGCAAAATATGTATTAATATTAAGGTCAGTTTGATGTTCCGATTTTGACCCCCGCAAGAATCACTCCACAAAATTAAATGTTTAACTTCAGGTTTTAAATAGTTTTGACTGTGTTTTATCAAGCACGATCCTACTTCCTGTGCCCCTCTTCCAGTAACCACGATCGTCCGTTCCACTGTGTATTCCCGTATTGTATACCCAAAGTTGTCTTTTGTAGAATACAATATTGGTCGAAATTCGTGGAAGTGGTAGCGTTTTTTCCATGTCAAACGTAAGGCACTCGTAGTCATTCATCTCCTTAGCTGCTTTGAAATCGTCTCTTCTCAAGGTTTGTGCCATATTCAGCCTCGTCAAGGTGTTGTTTATGTTCTTCAATCAGTTTCTGTTTCGTCTCATCATTTTTTTCGTTATCTATTTTCATTTTAAGACCGTCACATTTATTACATGTATCTTTTTTAAGTGTTTTAGCTCGCAAGTTAAACTTTGAATAAAAAATGTGCTTATATTTTGTAATACTTATGGGCTGTTGGCACTCTCTGGTATACATTTCGTATATTCTAGTGACTGTTACATCTGGGGGCAAAAACTTTGCATCAGTTTTTTTTCGTGTATAGTGCGAAATATACGTCGGAATTTTATTAATTTGATTTATGACCTCCTCCTCCTTATGCTCAGGGATTTTATTTTTTCCACCCTGATTAACGCCTCGTTGGTCTGTTAATGGTGCACGGCCATGAAATTTCTTGAGAGCCGTGTTAACCCGGCAAGGAGATATACTAAATGTTTTAACAAACATTTCTCTACACACAAGTTTATCGTTTATTTTGTAACTTCTGGTGAAGTTTCGTCTCTCGGTATTTCTCCCGTAGTTTCTCTTTTTAGGGACTTGGCTAACTGCTGCTGCTATATAATTAGTTTGACAGTTATATGACTGCAAACCCCAAAACTTTTCAAATTCTTGCCTTCGTTCTTCAATAGAAACTGACTGTACACACTTAAGCGCACATTGGCAATTAAAATCCATAAATTTCCTAGGTGCTTTTTCACGCCCTTTGTAGTCAAAATGAGACAAGTTACTATTTCTTCTCTTTATTCCTTCCTTTCTGGACTGTTCTGCAAATTTCCTTTTTCTTCCTTTTTTAGGTCGTCCTTTATAAGTGTTTGTTTCATTTAAAACTTCTTCAGATTCATTAGTCCAATCAGCAACTACGTGATGCCGAACAGGCTCGTAAATGGGATCAGCTACTGAATCGTCAGAATGATATTCAGGAGGTTCAACTTCTATAGTTCTGTCTTCATCGAGTTCAATCTGCTCTTGTACATTTTCTTTATTTTTATTGCAAATTCCGTCCAGATTATCTGGATAATTCCTGTGCCCATTGATTTCAAAATCTGCATTGGGTTTTGGTGAATCTGAAATAAAGAAACAAAAATACTAATATTTTGAAGGATTCATTAAAGCAATAATATAGTTGAATTTCTAACAAAAAGGTAACCTCAGGTAACAGACAGAGAGACAGATAGACCGAAAGATAAACAGGCCGACGAAATTGAGAAAACGTTGATTTTGTGTTCTGGGCACACATCAAAAGGACAAAAAAAAGTGTTAAAAAATGATTTTTTGCATGACTACAATAATACTTCTCTTATAGAGGGAAGTGAAAATCTACTTACCAGAAACAAACTCTTTCAGCTGATTTTTTGGGTTGTCTTGGCTAGGAAAATTGTTGGCAGTGAGACTATTTTCAAGATCATACTCTGCTTCCCTTAGAGGCACAGTTTCATTATCGTTTGCTTCCTCATTTACGCTGGTAAATGCTAATTCCACAGGTTTCAAAACTGTAAATGTGTTTTCCATAAGCAGGGTACTATCAGGACTGGTTATCAATATATCTATAAAAAATTATAAATTTACGTGTAACTATAATCCGAATACGTGCACCTATTATTGAGATGCATAATGATAAAAAATGTAATTTCTTACCAGAAATTATAATTGGTTTCATTTGATTATTGTTCTCAGAACTTGAGTGTCCTTTGAAATATACACTAGTACTAGCACCCTCATTATCCAGTTCCAAGTTTGCTAAAGTGGTACCAGTATCAAAGTTGCAGGCAGCAACATCAGTTTTTTTTGAAGCAATATTATTATTAGAGCTGGGAATTTGTAGATCTGTAATTAAATAAAAAAATACTTACAACGTTTCTTGAAAAGATCATATTTGCAAAATAAGATTGTTTTTCAAGTTCAACATAATATACAGTGTGTCTCAAAAAGTACGCAACACAATTCAAGACATTAGTTCTCATTTCAAGGAAAATGTGCAATTATTTGAACAGTTTTTAAATCAGCAAGATTTCAAGTATGTTAGTGTGTTAAAAACAGTGTAACGAAACACTGTAAAAATAAAAAATATTCTGTGTCATCTAAAGTCATCAAAAATCCAAAAAATTATAAAATTTGAGCTGTTGATTTCAAATTCCATATTTGAACATAACTTTTGATTTAAAACAACTTTTTCTTATAACTTTTTTTCGTATCTTTAAAAATTAAGGTACTTTACTCTTGAGTCAATTTAAAAAAAATGACATTGACAGCTGCTAAACCATGTATCCGGAACAACTTTCATTGTGGTCATTTTTCATTTAAGAACGAGCACCAACTTTTATGAAGAGTAAAATTTTCTGACAAATCAAAAATCAAAAAAAATTACTATGTGTTGCGTACCTACTTCTTGAAATTTTGAAATAAATCACTAATACAAAAAATGCACACCTTTTCGATTATTTTTCTATAAATATAGAATAACCTGCAAGAGGTTAGGCTAACACTATTGGATATAATGCAATAAATTACCTGGTTGTATTCTGACTGCTTGTGGTTTTTTTTCTTTGACCATTTTCAAAATTTTGGCAGCACGACTTCTTATCATCCTCAGCTACACACTTTTTCACTATGAAATATTTAAATCTAACTAGGTATCAACAAAATATAATCGCAGACTAACCGGCGCCGGCGAAACGGAATTTGTAGGTTATGTGTCAGGTTTCTTTTCTGCAGAAAACATCCAACCTACAACCAACCCGCATCGTCTCTCGTTTATTGCGAATTTCAGATTTGCAGTATGAATCCAACCCACTTCGTCGTAGAATAAACGAATAGCGACTGCCGACCATGTGGCTTGGATGCATTTTGCAATACACCAGTAGATTATAAAGCATTTTATGTGGTGTCCAAGTGGTTTGGATTGTTTTTGCAGGAAAATAATTTGTGATTTTGAAATAGATATTTTCTCTAATACATGTTTGACATTCAGAACACTAGAATATCAGTTGGTCGTTTTATACATAATAAAGAATGGGTTAAAAGCTAACGAAAAATAACATTATCCGAAATTTTGCTATAATGTGGGTTGGTCGCTTTCTGCAAAACTGGGTCCAATTATTACACGTGGTCTTAGTTTTTCTTAGAAATGATTCTTCCGTGTGTTTTAACATACTAGTACAAACATTTCTGGGAGTGGTCTCCGCCCTCAATATGGCAAAAAACGTTCATTATTGGATTATGACACTTTAACGAACAAAAAATGAAGACCACGTATAACAACTTATACGTCCACAGAGCACGGAAATTGCTTTTTCATAGCACTTTAAGGTATTCCTAGCGCAAGATGAAAAATTTCAGATAATGCTAATTTTTTTGTGGAATGGAAATTAATATCGTAAGATTATTTTTGAAAAGTTTCAGGTCCGGGTACCGGGCATTTAAGAAAGAGTTTTGATTTTGAAATTAGAAAATTTAACATGTAACCTTATGGAAGACTCCACTTTTCCACATTTTAATGCCGAAATCTACATGTTTAAAATGTATACACATTAAATAAAACCATTTCTATATCTTCAGAAAATTGCATAGAATCTTTTGAGTTCATAAAAACTTAAGATCACCGAATGTTTGACAAAGATACTGATGTTCGTAAACAGCAGAACGTAGTGTTTTGACGATAGAATATAACCTGAAATAGAATTGGCAGCGTTGCATCATAGGGTTCGTGCATGGCCGAGTGATGGCGCGACAGTAAGCAACGTTCAACGCCACCAGTGGCCATCTGAGAAGTATTGTCGTTATGAATATTGTACTGGAACTAATGGTACAGAAGTGAATTTTATTATATTTTTAAAAAATGGGAGAAATTTCGATATTGTAGGAGGGGTAATGTATATCGAGCACGAATGAACTATAACTAGCGTTTATTCGTGAGAAGGAATACGGTGGTAATGGTGTGCGTGTGTATATGTGGGAGGAAAGAACCCAGGAGAGTTCGAACGCGGAGAAGCGTCGGAGGTGCTGCCGGTCGGGCTGCTCGTAAGTGGTGCGGGAGCGTCGTCCCCAGGGGTGGTGGCGGCGGTCCTGGTGTGCCGGGGGCTGCTAGCGTCCCGGATATAGTCGGAGGGCCGTGAGCGGAGGAGCCTCGTCCTCGTGGTAGTTCGCCGGATAGGCGCAGGGACGTGAAATCGTCGGTCGATGAGCCGCGATGTCGCTAGGGTGTTCACGAATGACGCTTCCCTAACGACGTTCGGGCTAAGAGCCTCTGTAGACTGAGAGTGATAGTGGTGTTCACGAATGACGCTTTCACTATCGCTGCTCGTGTCAAACAGCGAGGTCGCTCGAGTGCTAGGGTGTTCACGAATGACGCTTCCGCTAGCGGTGTTCGACTGAGACTCGAGGGGTAGTGCTGTTCATAAATGACGCTTCCACTACTCTCGGTTCGGTCTGGCGTTCGACTGAGACTTGAGGGGCAGTGGTGTCCACGAATGATGCTTCCACTGCCGAGACTCGTATTCGTCTGCCGGCAATTGCTCGCCGGCCGTCTAATATACCCCGTTTGCGGACCTTGCCGAAAGCCCGCTAGTGACCGATAACCGTTAGGTCTTCGGGTGACGTGTCCTGGCTACCTACGCGTCCCTTGTGACGCACTCGGAGCTTTCTCCGACCCTTCAACCGTCGGCAGGCTAGCGCATGCCGACTCAGCTGCAATCCACGCGTTACACCGATGACCGTTAGGTCTTCGGGTGACGTGTCCTGGCTACCTGCGCGTCCCTTGTGACGCACTTGGAGCTGTCTCCGACCCTTGAATCGTCGGCAGGCTGGCGCATGCCGACTCGGCTGCAATCCACGCGTTACAATATTCAAATTCTTTTCGATGAGTAAAGATTTCGATGAGTATGAGTTAGCGGCAATATTTGGCCGCAGTACACTGAATTCGGTGATTTATAGAGGTTATGTTTCAGAGCTGTACGGATATACGATTATTCTACTCAAGGCCGTACTCCTGTCATTTCATAAATCATGTGATGCGACGTTGCCAGATTTCAAATGTGAATATTTTTCAAAAATTTGAAAATGTAAATAATAAACTTGAATACTTATTGGCCCTATCTTATTTATTCATTATCAGTATTATAGGAAATATGAGTATATTATATGACGTAGAATTACTGATTTATGAGGGGCCCGCCTGTGGCACCCTTAAATATCGCTCCTACGCGCTAGGAATACCTTAATTAAAAATATAGAAGTAAGATGACTTAGAAGTTCTCAAACTGTTGTTGTCATATCAGCCATCTTTTTGGCTATCACAGGCTGGTTACGTAGTTCTCACAATCAGTTTTATCGCAAGGCGTCAAGTATGTCGTTAACAACGACGTCGAACAAGGGGCTCTACATTACCGGAAAATTACTTCTTTATTGATACGAAAGTAAAGAAAAGCTATAAGGGCAAGTAGACAATCATACGGTTTCGTAATCAAATATTCCGTTTATATTGCAATGTTTATGTTTATAAAGAATGAGTTCATGAACGAAATGCGCTTGAAATCAGATCTCTGTTATGGTTTCTTTTCGTTTCATTAGAGCTGCTACGTATTTTCTATATTTTTTTTGAAGCGGTATAGTCATAGTAAAGTAACTCTTGAAATTGAAACCGTACAGCTCAGTGATTTTTATTTTGTCTGGTTCGTGTACGAAGTATATGAGGACCTTAGAAGTCAAGGGATATAAAGTGCACAAGTACATTTTTTTTAGTTTTGAGATAATCGATTTCAAAGTTTGGCTATTGTTCTAAATTTAGGATTTCCTTTTAGATAGTTAACAAATACATTATATTTTTATCATTTATATTGTCTTTTCAGTATTATAAGTTTGTTTGTCATATTTTTTAAGAAAACATGTTAGAGAAAAAATTTGATTGAAATGTTGCACTTGTATCTAGTCCTCTAAAAAAAGTTGAATTTATATTTAATGCACTTCAAAACAACGTAGAAAATACAACTATGTAAGTAAAAAAAATTAATTAATTTTATTAAATACACATATAAATACAAGAAATCAGTCGTTATCCGTCTCATACATGGTATCAGACTCATCAGGATCAATTCTGCTAGTCTTGTGCGCTCTTCCTGTATTGAACTCTGACGTTCATTTTGTTGACATGGCAAATTTTTGTAGAATTTATGGTATACCTACTGGCGGCACAAATTGAAGTAGGTAGTTCCATAAGGTTATTATATTTTGCGTGTTTTAACATATTCTTTTTAATTTCTGTAGGAAGATCTTTTAAAGGTCATCTTTTTCCCTTACGATTAAGTTTCGTGTTATAGGTTTCGAAGTCACTAATGATTGAGCTTGTTAGATTCTTTTTAAAAAATAAAATGTCTGGATGTTCTTTTTCAAATCGTAACCATTGCATTGCTCGTATACCCGGAACAGTATCCTTAAAATACGTTTTCAATGTATCGACGTTAACAAAATCATTTTCCGCTATCTTTACAAGAATGAATTTTGAGCTTGTTTTAGCAATCAGTTCTTCCCAGTCTTCTGGCACATAAAAGTATCAGTTTTTTTCTTTCTTATCTCAATAAGACCAACATTTTTGTCACATTCATTGAAGGAATGACCAGTAATAAAGAATCTACGGTCCGCAATTTTAATATTCGTCTTACTAACAACATAGAGCCAAAATTGAACAATCAGGAATATGCACCTATTTTTTTTACATCAAAAAAGGATTGAGCACGTAAAAAAAGTTGGGACGTGTTTTTTTATTTTTGTTTCTGACGCTAAATTAAGCCGTAAGAAATTAATAAAGTTTGCGCTAAGCTCCGCCCACTTGAAACGGCCGGTCGAGCGGCACGCCGGGCCGTGACGTCACTATGCACTCTCGGATATCGCATTCGTGTTGACGGTGTCTGCAAAACCGTAAGCGTGTGTTATAGTTCTTCGTTTTGAGGACTGTTTAACTGTTTCGAGTACGAAGCTTGTGTTGTGCTGTGAAAATGGACAGTGGATTTGTACAAGGGAAATCTGACAATTTTTGCCGCAAATCGATGCTTTGTCAGTGTTCGCTTTTCTTGGATCAAACCCAGATTTTATTGGAGGAGAAACGCGAAATAGTAAACCAATAAGGTAAGATTTAAAGATACGGTATGAATAAGTCAGATTGTATACCTCAAAATAAAATAAATAGCAGTCTGCCTGTATGTAATTTGTAAATATACACGGTGTCGCCTTTTCGATGTAGGTACCTACGGAGTTTTGGGAAAAACGTTATAGAAAAAATCGAGTTACACATCCTCGGGGCCGATTTTGAAAACAAATTTAATGCTGTCAAAATCTCACGGCTAACTAGATCCAGTATTGAGGTACAGGGTGTTTTTCATTTTTTTGCCATTTCCTTCATGGCCTTATATTTCGGTTATTTTTAAAGATAGAAGAAGAGTATAACGGTGATTTTTCGTAGATCTTTATGTAGTTGTTTAGAATAATATTTGTTTTTAATATATGATTGGTATTAGATATTTATAAGTGGTATTATTTCATTCAATAGATATTATTTAGTTGTTATAAGTACTTAAAATTTTTAAAAGTACTCTGCTGTTTTTCAACTATGTTGTTGGTAACTTTCTTTAAATTTACGCTATCTTAATGTAAATGTTTGGAAATATGCCATTAATAAAATATGTACAATATACAGTACAATACAGTTACAACAATGTGCAAATATAGGTATATAACTCTGTACCTATAACTTACATTAAAATGGTCCTCACAACAGTATAGCGAGGTCTATAGAGAAAGTGGTGGGTTCTTTTTCTTATCCCTCTTCATTGCCGTACACCACTTCTTCCGAATATCCTGATTTTTTGGAACGGAAAAGAATATTTTTTCCGGTGTTGCCACAGATGTGTTTGTATATCTCGGCACTATACAATATTTATAAATCCTTCTTCCTTCCTTCTTCGACATTCTACTATCAAACGTCAAACAAAAATAGTAAGAAAAAATAAACAAACTTCCACTTCACTTGTACTCTTCCGATATGCAAGGCATTGAGAAATAGACTAGAAGGTGCACTGGCGGGCCGGTTTCGTGCATAGTGACGTCACGAGCCAGCGCCTCCCACAACGGAGCGTTTTGAAATACGTCACTGGGAGGCGTGGCCGTGCTACTTTTAAAATATTGTTTTTGGGGTAGGAGTTTTTCTTATCAACTTTTCACTATTGGTACTGTGTTTTGAATAACTTTAACTACTATGTCTTCTGTGTTTCATGCATATTAAAATTTCATGCATATTCCTGATTATTTTACTCTTATTTTGACCTCCGCAATTGTCACTGGATGCTGTAATATGCGTAACATGTTCTGGTAAATTGTACCAACCAAATTGATACGTAAAATACTCTCCAAAAATGATTAGAAATCAATTAAAATCGTCATGTTCAAGATTTATATATAAAAAATAAAAGGCATCATTTGAAAGGAAAATTATTGTAAATCAAGTTACTGAAAAATTCGACGACAAAAAATTTATAAAAAAATTTTCATAAAAAAGAACTTGCCGCGTTTAAGTTTTCATATTTTTTCCACTATATACTGGTGATATCATATAAGTGTATGAATTTATTTAAAATCATAAGTGCATAAACATCGAATATAATTTTCTACCTGTCTGAATTTTTTATTTTTTTTTTAATAAATTTTTTGTCGAATTTTTTAGTAACTTGATTTACAATAATTTTCTTTTCAAATGATGCCTTTTATTTTTTATATATAAATCTAGAACATGGCGATCTTAATTGATTTCTAATCTTTTTTGGAGAGTATTTTACATATCAATTTTGTTGGCACTGAATGAATATGCCGCCTTTTTTTACAGAGAATCTGTTTTTGTGACAAGATTTCACTCCTTTTTGGAATTTATTCAGGAGGAGAATATGTACATGTAGGAGAATAGGTAGCTTTTTATTACCACAAAATTAAAGTCTCACATTTTATACCGATACGAGTCAATTAATTATAACCACGTTACTTTTGATTTATTCTCGTGATATTTTGAAATGATTTTATAATTAATGTTTCGATAATATATATATTTTCCCCAGAACAATTCGTTCGTGAAAGGATTTCCATGAATAACTGCCGTATGTCCGCGGGCAAACCGATCAAAGTCATACCTATGGCCGATACCTTGAAATTTGACTTCGACAGTCGGTAAGGTATAAATAATCCGATAGTCGATAATATAGAGTCATGTCATTTCCTTCTTTTTTTAAGCTATCTTGACAGCTTGATACATTTACTGTCACCATATGAAACGAGTAATTGAACATATATAATCGGTATGAAACCATAATATATGTTATTGCATGGAAATAATTGCAGTAATGGAAATGCTCGCTATAATTTTCTGAATTCAAGGACAAAGAAAAAATATTTTTAAAGTAATTAGGAAAGGAGATACAGGCATTTGAAGTCATACATATATGTATATTCTCTCACATACATTTGATGGCGTATGCGTGTGGTCGTATTTGTGTACGCATTTCCGATCATCGCCGAACAGTCGACGATGAAAGCCGGAATATATCTCACTAATTCAATGGCGCGTGTGTGTGTTTGATCGCATCTATGAGTACACATTTCCGATCATGGCCGACTATCGCCGAAGATTGCCGGAATTTTTGTGACATTTTGACATAGATATCGGCCGAGAAATCTAAAATTCTCGAGATTTAGGCGGGAAGGGCGTGGCTTCGCGTTGTCAAAGATGAATCTTTCTTAATATGTAACTTATAAAATTTATTCTGGTCTCTATCAATAGAGAATAATCAATTTATATGGCGTAACTAAGCATAGTTTTTGTTATAACCATATATTTATTGAGAAAATTCGATGTAAAAATTGAGAGGTGAAGGGGGCAGACATTTTTCCTGTAAAGATACACGGGTGTTGCGACGTTGAACGAACATGCCGCAAGACACTGCCGGCTATCAGAAAAATTTCGAATTTTCTTGCACGTCGTAGAGAGTGGGGCGGGCGGCTAAGATGTGGCAACCATGTTCGCGGCAGTACATGTAACCGCTCGCGTATTTGACTTGCTCTAAATGTTATCGGCGGATAATTCAATTTGAAAATAGTACTTATAAACCGGAAGAAAATTCACTAAACGTATTTATGTTAATATAATTAATTTATACAATTTGATAACATCAATCAGCTTTCGACAATATCAGTAAAACAGTTTTTTCTTGGCAAAACAGTATAGTTATATTTGTAACAGTTTTCGATTAACACATTCATAAAACAATATCTAATAATATTGCCATGATTTATTCATATCATTTGACTTTGTTAAAAAATTCGAATTGAATTCCCGCGTGTCAATGTGCCCGTATGGTGTATTCGCGTGGCGCCGTCTACGGCTACCTACCTCAAACAAGTTTATTAGAGCCGAAACATAACGCGGAGATTTCTTTTGCTCTGTTCGTAATCTGTGAACATCTTTTCGAATCCTCTGTTTTAATAAACGCAGTTTCTTAAATAAATGTGTGAACATAATTGCCTTCCTCGATCTATGGGTATTTTAACAGGCTTGCTCTATCGCCCTAAATGTTATGGGTAGATAATTAAATTTCAAAATAATAATTATAAACCGGAAAAAAATTCACTAAACGTATTTATGTTAATATAATTAATTTATACCATTTGATAATATCAATCAGCTTTCGACAATATCAGTAAAACCGTTTTTTCTTGGCAATACAAACATAAAACAGTATAGTTATATTTGTAACAGTTCGATTAACACAGTCATAGAATAATAACTAATAATATTGCTATGATTTATTCATATCATTTGGTAACGTAAACTAGCTTTCGACAATATTAGTATAAGTCTTCTGTTAACAGCAACAAATAAAATAGAGTAGTTGTAAATTGTATAAGTACTTATATTGTGATAATACTTTATCATCTTACTACTTATTATCTTCGAGACTCTTGAGAAATACAATAATTTTATTAATCGCTTTCTTTACTTTGGTAACCCGAGGTTTATTTGGTTTCCATTCTTCACTCAACAAGACCACTACGCCCTTTTCTCCATTTGCCTTCAGTGTACACTGAAGAATATCAAAGTTAATTCCTATAGCTGCAATTTTCTTCATCATTGCATCAGAAACATCGCCTTTCAGACGTTTCAAAGATGGCAAAATAATTTTTTCCAACACAGATCTTTATACGCTTTACTAATTGTACATAAGTCTTGTTCCTTGATGAAACCCACTGCCAGTTTTTCAAGGATTTTAACGTCGTATAAAGCTTCATGATATCTGTCAGATGGTAACAAATATAACAAATTTTGCGCGAGATCTTGTAGTTTGAACGTTCCTTTCTGTTTCTTTCTCTCAGGGTACATTTTCTTGAACATACTCAAGGTATCTGAAAATCCTGCAATTTGAGAGAAACTTTCAATCATGTCGAGTCTAATAATGAGATTCAACAAATGTGAAGAATCGAAAGGTATGTTATGAGCGACAAGGACACAGGGTTTCAGTGAGAACTGAGAAACTCTTGGAATGCCTGCAGATCATCTCTAGGTGGAATTGATGGAACCTGCTTGCTGTTCAAATATAATTTTCCACCAATATATATCAAACCTATTGCTGTAGATGCCATCGAGCCAATCGGTTTGGAAGAAGTCAAGTACACGCTAAATTCGCGTTCTTCGAATTTTGCAGCAATTTGTATAATATCGAAATTTCTCATCAATCCAGAAGTCTCCCCAAGTCGAAATAAATAAAATTACAGTTTTCAGGTGTTATTGAAATGTCAGGCAATTCCGTTTTGAGACGTTCTACATCAATTTCATGTGAAGATTCATCACTCTCTTTTAACCAATATTTATACCACAGTTACTTGGGTTCGGCCTCTTTCATTTGAGCTAATGAATTCCTGTGTCTTTTAACACTAGGTAATTTTACTCGTTGAGATTGCACTTTTCGTCTTTTATCGGCTCTGTTGACAAATGAGATAGTGTGACGTTCAGGGGATAGACCTAATTTCTGTTTCACAGTGAGTAAATGTGTATCTCCTTCGTTTTTCGTACACGCAGCACTAGCTAGACGATATAATCAGCGGATTCGCTGAGGCTATAGCAATTTTATTTTGGAGCTTTATGAGCCATAATATTATTAAAACTTTCATTAGCCTGCCTTGATGCAGCTACTGAAAATTTGGAAGCATTGTTGGCATAGGTATTTGGAGAATATTTCGCGCAATTTCTCGTACAACACTGGATCTCTCAATTCAATTTTGTCCTGGTATGAATTTTGGGATGAATTTTGGCACCAGTTTCCACAGTTTTCATGATGCCCAAAGAGATGATCAGGTATTTGAATTAAAGTTTGCGATAATTGTTTGGTTTTTCCTCGATTCTCTGGGCAATCATATAGGAAAAGCATTTCTTAGGGTGAGGAATGACCTCCTTTTTGTTCATCTCGGTGAACTGTTTCCGTAGACTGTACAATTCATTCATAAAATGTTTAATCAAGTGTTTTTTATCTGCAAGTTTGTGTATTACATGAAGGCTTCCTTCACGCATTTTGCGGATTGTTTCACTGTCTTCATCTCCAATTAAAACTCGAGCATTCGGACCGAGTTCCTTTAAAATTTCATTTTCGTTAATCAGAGCTGCACCCGCATCTGCTTCCATTATTTTGGCACTACCTTGAAATTTTTTTCGACAATCATGACCTTTTGGATCATGACCTTGGTCACAAAGCTTACATTTCCGGTTGCGGGCTGCATAGCTTAGAATCTTGCCGCTGAAAAAAGCAATTATGTTACCGTAGCCATTTAGGCTGTTGTAGCTATGCCCATTTCCACGTTTGCTCCATCCCATGTCATAGGAGACTATGATGTTTACAATGGATCCTAGTGCAACATCAAAAGTTGCATTCCTGCCAGGTGCATTATTTTCATCGGAGGTGGAAGTGTCAGAATCTGTGGTGGCTGAGGATCGAACAGTAGTCATGTGAGGATAGATGTCCTGCACGATGTCTGGAGGCCTGACAAATGAATGAGGAACCAGATTTATCACTTATTGAAAAATGTACAAGTATATTTTGTTGGTTCTTTTTTTATTTTTGAAAGATTATACACATATATATTATATAGTGAGTTATCAATGATAACTATGATTTAAGTTTTTCTATACATATTTTAATTTAAATCAGACAATTCAACAATATGTACAATTAACTCTAACTCTCTTTGCTGAAAAGTACAATGTTCATAATTTCTTTTTAATTTTTTTATCGAACGCCCATGAAATGTACAATTATGATATATGTAATTTTGACGAGGAGGAAATTGGGCACTTATTAATAATTTTCCACAACTTATTTCGAATTTTTTTATGAAACACCGATGAAATTTACCATTATCATGTACATAATTTTGATGAGTACTCGAAAAAAAATGGTACTTGATAAATGGAGTACTCTGAAGCAAAAAATAAATATTACCATTGCCCATAAATTTGTAGAATAAACGCGAGAAAATTCTATTTTGCAGTTTTCTCCAAGAGATGCAGTAAAATCGAGACTTATATATAGGTAAATATTTCAGAAGCAAATATAAAATCATTTGTCATTGAAACATAAACGTTGTACTGTGCGAGCAAGGAGAAATTGAGTAATTGTGTTGTTGAAAAATAATTAATAGTATGAAATTATCAAAGCAAGAAAATAGTCAAAAGCTTACAGTTGCTCGCATAGTTTGTCTAATTTTTCAATAACTAAATTTATTTCATCTTCAGCAGCATTTTTGCACGACTCCTTCGCGGTCGAATCCAATATACTGGGCCAATTTCTCGTTCGTAACGTTTGAACATTCTCGGAGACATAAAATGTACATCCAAACAAGACAAAATTTTGGTCAACACAGTATGACCTACTCCAGTATGAACAGTACCTGAAATACAATGATTACGGTTATGAATGAGATACGATTGATAAAAACGAAAAAAAAAATATATATATACCGTATGTCTCATCCAAAACGCATCACTTTTAAATTTCCCTGACATTTGACTTCGGTAGTGGTTGGGTCGGCGCTCTAGTCATTATACCGTATGTCTGACGGCAAGCGCAACACCACTTCGATAGTTTTTACCGACGGTGGTCGAAAATTGCATTGGATCTAATGCAAGATTCGACCACCGTCGGTAAAAACTGCCGAAGTGGTGTTGTGCTTGCAGTCAGACATGCTGTAGTTAGAGTTGGCTTCGGGAGAGTGCGCTGCGGTCTTACGAGCCGAGCAAAAAGTGTCAAACGTCTGATCTCCCGGTACCTGTCAATTCGGGAGATCGAAGCGTCTAACCTTGAAATCGTTAATTTGTAAATAATGATGAATAATGTATAGAAGTGAAAAAAAATAATCATTCGGGTTTCTTCGATGAGATTCCCCAAGTGTTTAAAAATCGTAAGTCTTCATGAAAATCTTCTAACCTACTCGTTCTTCAGTAATACGTAATATCACTGGAAGTTGAAGCAACAGTTATTAGCAAAAATCGGACACCGATTTTTAAACACTTGAGGAGTCTCATCGAAGAAACCCGAATGATTATTTCTTATCACTTCTACACATTATTCATCATTATTTACAAATTAACGATTTCGAGGTTAGATGCTTCGATCTCCCGAATTGACAGCTACCGGGAGATCAGACGTTTGACACTTTTCGCTCGGCTCGTAAGACCGCAGCGCACTCTCCCGAAGCCAACTCTAACTACAGCATGTCTGACTGCAAGCACAACACCACTTCGGCAGTTTTTACCGACGGTGGTCGAATCTTGCATTAGATCCAATGCAATTTTCGACCACCGTCGGTAAAAACTATCGAAGTGGTGTTGCGCTTGCCGTCAGACATACGGTATAATGACTAGAGCGCCGACCCAACCACTACCGAAGTCAAATGTCAGGGAAATTTAAAAGTAATGCGTCTGGGATGAGACATACGGTATACAGGGTGACTGGTACCACGACGTATTCCTTTTTGAAGAGGTGTTAGTAGAGACAATTTGCAGTTGATTGAACCACAATATGCATAGTCCACTTGTTGATAGTTTTCGAGATATTTTAATTTTTGTGTTTTCTTAGAAATGGACTACCTTTTACTACTAATTATAAAATTAAAAAAAGGATAATTTTGTTTTTGTAATTTTGTTTGCCTCTACCGTTAATACATATAGTAGTTCGTATTATGTAACAAAAATTATGTTAAATATTTTGATATGACAAAAATACAGCAGCTAAAATCTGCAACTGTTGTTAGAAACTTTGACCCAATTGTAGATTCACCAGGATTTATTTCAAAAATTTGTGAATACATTAAACGTACAAATTATTTTAAAAACTCTGCTTCATCACCCTTCGAATAAGGTATACAGTTTTAAGAAATTTCCTGTTACTTCCAGGAATAATAAAAAATTAGTAGGTGCAGACACAACTTAGTCCTCATAAAAAATTGAAAAAATAAATAAAAGCCCATGAATTTATTTTACTTTTTATTTTATCCAGTTTATAAGAGATGTTCGAAGTGACTACCTCTACTTCTTATGCAAATACGAGCCCGTTTCCTTATTTCTGTTCTAGTAATCCTGTTGGAAAAATTATTTCGTAGAATTATTGCTGCTTGTATCTTATGTATTAATTATTTCCGAGTTGTAATTTCGGTGGCATACACGACTTCTTTCATGTGCCCCCACACATAAAAATCCAGAGGGGTAAGGTCGGGGCTCCTAGCAGGCGATGGTATAGACCCTCCTCTCCCAATCCACCTGTTAGGGAACCATTGCTCTAATAATTCTCTAATTAGCCAATAATAATGCGCAAGACATCCATCGTGCTGGAATATCATCCTACGTCTGCTTGCTAGAGGTACATCCTCTAATAAAAGGGCCAAATGATTTTTTTAAAAATCAGCATAAGCTGCCCATTCAAGTTATCGGGTATAAAATGCGGCCCGATTAAATTATTTCCAATAACTTCCATCCACACATTGACACTAAATTTCCTTTGGATACTAGTTTGGCATGGTAACCGTGGATTTTCTTCCGTCCAATGATGCAGATTGTGAAAATTCGTGATACCTTCTCTGCTGAATTTAGATTCATCCGTCCATAAAATTCTAGTTAAAAAATTTGCATCCTCAGCATCGGTATTTAGTAGGAATCGACAAAATTGAACTCTTCGTGCAGGATCGGCCTGCTCTATTCCTTAAACTGGTGTGTAATGGTGGTACGGATATAAACCGTTTCTGTGAATCACTGACCAAACCTTCCACTGCGATACATGAAGATCAGCGGCTATTCGCCGACTGCTTGTTGTTGGATCTTCATCGAATCTTCGTAAAATTTCCTCCTCCATATCAGGATTATTGCCATGACCTCCAACTCTATGTACAACTCTTTGAACATTGCCAGTTTCAGAGAGGCGTCGAAAAGTTGTACCAAATACACTGACATGGGGAACACGCCTATTTGGAAAGCGACGTACATATTCCCGCTGGGATTCGGCTGCATTTCTGTTACAGAAATCGTAAATAATCAAAATATCAGCATATACTCAGCATTGGTAAACGTCGCCATCTTCGTAAAAGGACGGACGGAAATAATCATCAACTCGAAACAAAACTAAAATAACACACGTACAATCGTTGACGATGACAAATAGGCACTGCTAGTACATTAACCTTTAGAGCCCGGGGAAATTTCAGTTAAAAACGACTTTTTTTTAAACCTAAAATTTATAAATAAAATCAATAAATTTCCTATTTGGAGGCCCCGATCTAACTGCTCTTCCATACAGGTATATCGACCACCCCGGACGCAGGGCCAAATCGACTTTGGATCCAATGAAAAAAATTTGGCAGGAAAGATTTTTTTGGTCGCTCATTATGATGCTCATATCTAAATCTTTCTATTCTCAAGTCCAAGATGGCGAATGCAATATGGCGATTGATGAATTCCAGAATTTTTTAGAATTTGAAGATTATGGCCCGAAACTTGTTACTCGGGGGTTTTCGGGGTCGCTCATTACGATTCTAATATCCAAATCGATCTATACTCAAATCCAAGATGGCGAATACAATATGGCAGATGATGAATTCCGGAAATTTTTAGAATTTGAAGATTATGGCTCGAAACTTGTTACTCGGGGGTTTTCGAGGTTGCTCATTACGATGCTGATGTCAAAATCGGTCTAGCCTGAAATCCAAGATGGCGGATAATGAATTCCAGACATGTTTAGAATTTGAAGATTACGGCCCGAAACTTGTTACCCGGCGGTTTTTTGGGTCGCTCATTACAATGCTGACATCCAAATCTGTCTATTCTCATCACCTGCCGTATTGGATCCGCCATTTTGGATTTAAGAGTAGACCGATTTGGATATCAGCATCGTAATGAGCGATCCCCAAAACCCCCGAGTAACAAGTTTCGAGCCATAATCTTCAAATTCTAAACATTTCTGGAATTCATCATCCGCCATATTGTATTCGCCATCTTAGATTTGAGTATAGATCGATTTGGATATCAAAATCGTAATGAGCGACCCCGAAAACCTCCGAGTACCAAGTTTCGGGCCATAATATTAAAATTTTGATAAATATCTGGAATTCATCATCCGCTGGTCGATATATCGACCACCCCGGGCTCTAAAAGTTAAGGATGTATCATCTATATAGTCTGAGCCAGAAGTTTGTTGAATCAGAATATGTCGATTTCGATTTGATTTGCGTGAAAACATGACAAAAGCATCTTAAATGATATAATGAATGTCATTATATCTGTCGAATGCTTTTTTACTATTTTTAACACTTTCACTGCCGGCGCAGTTTTTCGGAAAATGTGCATGCCGCCGTTTCCACGATGTATACTGGTCTGGCCTTTATGGATATCATGTTCACTGTGCCGACATAATTTTTTGAACATCCATAAAGGCCAGACCAGCATTGCATCATGGAATAGCGGTATGCACATCACGCAGGGTCTGCGTGACCGGCCGCTCGGCAAATCTCGCATCACGCAGGGTCTGCGTGACCGGCCGCTCGGCAAATCTCGCATCACGCACATGCTGCGAGACCGGCAGTGAGTGTTAGTGTATTTAAGCTAATTTGACAATATTTCATTCCTTATATCTAACTGTACAAATAGACGCAACTATAAAAAATAAAAATTTAGAAATAGTATATTCATACTAGGCTCTTCGCATCATAGTAAGAATGAAGCACTATGTATTTAACATTTATTTATATAATTAAAAAGAGAAAGTGATAAGCAATAACTTTTTAATCAAATTGATAAGCTGCGCCCAATGAATGCGCGAAATGTGGCAACAACGCTAAGTTTGTATTTACGTGCCTCACAGTTGCCAGCCCTGGGCCCCCTTTCTCGAGTCACTCGCAAAGTTACGTATACACATCTTAGCGAATAGACCAATCAGGACCCCCACCACAACGGAATACTTGATTTTGATTGGTCTATTCGCTAAGATGCGAATACGTAACTTTGCGAGTGTCTCGAGAAAGGCCCACCTGCAGCGTCCACATTTGAACCCAAATGTCTTTAAATGTCGAGATATCGATGGAAATGAAAATTCATGATAAGAAAAGTGTACGAAAGCCGGATTGCGCTGTCACAAAGATCGAAGAAGAAAAGAAAATTGGAAGACCCGCCAATAGTGCACAATGAGAGAGAAGAAAACATCGAAAATGATGCATACGACGTAACCTGCGACTCCGATGCGTCCATAACCTTAAATTCACCCTCGGCTAGGTATTCTTACGCCCCTGCTATAAGAATTTTTTCCCGGGGTTTCTTGAATAGTACCTCCTGCACTGCACTACATGCAAGCGTTGTTGCCACGTTTAATGTACCTTTCTATCAAAATTGAAATTTTTATGGAATAACTCGAAAATGGAATAGGCGAAGTTCATGAAATTTGGCATGAACATTAACCCCTAACCTCTTAGTAAACCTGACAAATTTCAAGAATTTTTCTTCATTATTTCGTGTTAATTCACAGTTTAATATCCGTCGATTTAATGTTTCTCCATATGAACCCGTGTAAAATTAGTGAAATTTCATTGCTGCATAACTTTTTAACTAGACAGACAATCAACTTCAAATTTTGCAGGTTAACTTGTTTTAATCATATACACTGCCTGTGCAAATTTCATAAAGTTCTGTTAGGATTCGATATATAGGTGATACATCCTTAAAGGCAAGTAGCAAGGGATAAATCGAGGTAATTACGAAGCTTCCCGAAGGAGAAACGAATTATGCCGATTGAATAACATGTCCTAAAATCAGGTAGAAACTTTCCTAATCTTTATCTTCTAACTTAGAGAACATTAAGGTAGCCTACCTGCTGAGCTAAAATTTTTGTATTATTCCTGGAAGTAACAGGAAATTTCTTAAAACTTTGTACCTCATTTGAAAGGTGATGAAGCAGAGGTTTTTAAAATAATTTGTACGTTTAATGTATTCACAAATTTTTGAAATAAATCCTGGTGAATCTTCAATTGGGTTAAAGTTTCTAACAACAGTTGCAGATTTTAGCTGCTGTATTTTTGTCATATCAAACTATTTAACATAATTTTTGTTACATAACATGGACTACTATGTGTATTAACGGTAGAGGCAAAACAAAATTACAAGAACAAAATTATCCTTTTTTTTTTATTTTACAATTAGTAGTAAAAGGTAGTCGATTTCTAAGAAAACACAAAAATTAAAATATCTCGAAAACTATCAACAAGTGGATTATGCATATTGTGGTTGAATCGATTGCAAATTGTCTCTACTAACACCTCTTCAAAGGAATACGTCGCGGTACCAGTCACTCTGTATATATATATATATATATATATATATATATATATATATTAAGGGGCATCTAATCGGGCAATATTTTTACTGCAGTATGTGGCTGCAATATTGGCAACTATAGCCCAGCCATCATGAAAACATTTTAATGCAGTATATGGCTCGGCAATATATATTTCGACAATATTTTCTACAACAGTATGGCCCATGTTTAAAGGCGCTTCTAAACGGGCGACGATACCAAAAATGTGTAGCTATATGGCCGGGATATACTAAAAATATTATCCTAAATTGCATAGTCTGGCTGGTATTGCTGGCAATGTTGCCGGCCACTGTGTTGCAACCACATATTGCAGTAAAATATTGCCCGTTTAGAAGGCCCTTTATATATTATATTATTTTCAATTATTAAATAGAATTAAATGATAATTATAGGGAAGTCAATTGCACAGTTTATTCCCCCATAATTATAATTGTATTTTATTTAATAATTAAAAATAATATTTCTTTACGTCAATTACACCTAAAAAACTCAATTTTTCTAATTTTTCACGGGGAAATTTTTTTACCGTAGAAGGAATTAACACTCGACCAATGATTCAACAATTTCACCATGTTATTCAAATGGAAATCAGAAAAAGCGATTGAAACACCCCTAAATATTGAGTGAGAATGTGCACCCGGTGATATATTCAAAGTTACATTAAATACTAACGTTTTAAGTGCCCGCCAGGAGAATTAATTAAAAACCTTTTTTTTTAATCAGTCTAATATATATGTATATATATATATATATATATATATATATATATATATATATATATATATGTATAAATGTTAAATGCTGTACTGTGCGGTGTTTTAGAGTATATTAAGGTTACGAAATATTGTCATGAATATATACAACAACAACAACAACTGACTGATGACAATATTTCGTAACCTTAATATACTCTAAAACACCGCACAGTACAGCGTTTAACATTTACAGTAACATTCTTTAATAATACTTACTGGCAGCTTCAATCGGAGTGGATTAATTCACTGCACAAATTTACATGTACCGTATATTTACGCCCAAACACGAAACAAGCTTTGATACCTATATTGCCGATACTTTGTATTCGCAAATTCACGATTTCGAAGTTAGGCGCTTCGATCTCCCGAATTGACAGCTATCGGGAAATCAGACTATAATATTTTTCGCTCTCACCCAGCACACACAGCGCACTCTTCTCAAGTCAACTCTAACCATCAAATTCGCTACCGTCGGCAAAGTATCGGCAATATATTGTATAGCGATTTATTATATCGACATCATCGATATGAAAATGTAATGCCACCTTAGGCCGCAAGCGCTGAAGTAGCTGCGCATTAATCACTGCGCATGGGTCATGATGTCACATCCGCTTTCACATTTCCTTCCCATTTCCCGAGATTTACCCTTATACCGCCGTAATAGATGTTTACACATAAAAAATATGGCATCTTCCCTAGTGAATACAACCAGGACAGGATTCTTAAAAGATAAAGCAAAAATAAGTTTGAGCGATCCAACTACACACTAGCCTCTCAAGTTTTGAAGATTGAAACTTCGTTTTCACGTACCAATTGAGGGCCTTGGAATAAGAGGGATCTAAGCGACTTTTCTTATATATGAACTTAAGTGCAGATTTAGGTAGCTTATAGCCTAAGATCCCACTGCAAAATTATGTAGGTATCTGTTTTTTCAATGAAACTTAATATAAATGAAAGATTAATGCCAATGCAATGTATTACTTGCGGGTTGCCTATAAAAAATTAGCCGCAGCTATGTGTAATTAAATATATTGTAAGTCATTTATTTGTATGAAATTGCACTATGTTTTTTAAGTGAATGAAACGTCATTTGAAAGAAAATGATGTGAAGAATGTAAAAAAATAGGGTTGCCAGCTCTCAGTTAGCCGCAACCTATAGGCAACCAGGTGCAGACAGGTACATTATTGTTGATTATTTACGGTCATGTGTTTTTCAAGAAAAAATTATACCAAATTGAAGCTAAATTTTTACTGAACACAATAATCTATGGTTGCCTGTAAAAAAGTGGCCGCAAGCAGTGGTTGCCATGATTTGAATTAATTACCCTCGCTCTCTAGATAAATGTGAGCGAGAGGGAAGGAATGCGCGCGCTGCTTGGTGCTGTAAACAAGGATATAGCACGGCCGATATGGCAGCTGTACGCAGGGCCGCTTCTAACGGGGGTCCATTTCGTGCTACGCACGAAGGCGCACTAGCCATGGGGTGCCAAAAGGCCTCATACCTTCTCTAGAAAAGGGCGCTAAGCACGAATGCGTCTCATCATCTAGAAGCAGCCCTGGCTGTACGTCAACGCGTCTTCACTTCAATAACGAATACTATCTACTGGGGCCGCTATTTACCGAAGTCACACAGGTAGGTATTATATTTAGGTATAATTTTAAAACTTCAGAGGTATACTCAGATTCTTGCGTTTGCCGTCGGACATACTGTATACGTACAGCCAGGGCCGCTTCTAGATGATGAGACGCCTTCGTGCTTAGCGCCCTTTTCTATAGAAAGTTTTGGCGCCCCATGGCTAGTGCGCCTTCATGCGTGGCACGAAATGGCCCCCCGTTAGATGCAGCCCTGCGTACAGCTGCCATATCGGCCATGCTGTATCCTTGTTTACAGCACGAAGCAGCGCGCGCATTCCTTCCATCTCGCTCACATTTCTCTAGAGAGCGAGGGTAATTAATTCAAATCATGGCAACCACTGCTTGCAACCACTTTTTTACAGGCAACCATAGATTATTGTATTCAGCAAAAATTTAGCTTCAATTTGGTATAATTTTTTCTTGAAAAACACATGACCGTAAATAATCAACAATAATGTACCTGTTTACACCTGATTGCCTAGAGGTTGCGGCTAACTGAGAGCTGGCAACCCTATCTTTTTACATTCTTCACATAATTTTTTTTTCAAATGACGTTTCATTCACTTAAAAAACATATAGTGCTATTTCATACAAATAAATGACTTACAATATAATTAATTACACATAGTTACGGCTAATTTTTTATAGGCAACCCGGAAGTAATACATTACATTGGCATTAATCTTTCATTTGAATTAAGTTTCATTGAAAAAACAGATACCTACATAATTTTGCAGTGGGATCTTGGGCTATTAGGTACATGACTCAGAGAAGCGTCATCCCTCGCGTTCACACCATTTTTCTAGCTAAACTATGCGGTTCTGCGCGGGATATCCTGTACACCCAGCGTCTCAGATTCTGTCGCTAGTGGCTTTCTAAATGTTATTTTTAAACATACTAGCTAATGAACAATTACTTCTCATGCCCTCACTAGCTATGGTGGCGTTTATCCTCATTAATGAAAGCATGAGGATTGATTAATCATTGGTTAGTACGTTTAAAAAAAAAACACAAAATACGTCGCGGGACGCCTGTTAGACGTGAAACATCGAAATTCTTCTTTGTAGAAAGTATGCGATAGGAAGGATGGACCACGCGTCCGTCGAAAGAACACGTGCGCCAGTGCGCATTTGTATTTATGACTGTGATATTATTAAACGGTACGAACCGTTGTGTCTAATTCAAAAAGTGCATTTAGTGCTCTCTCTCTTAACTCTGCCATCGGTCGTTGTTCTATCTCGCGATAAACGGAATACAAAGAAGAAGTTCGATTTTTCACGTGTAACAGGCGTCCCGTGACGCATTCTGTTTTTTTTTTTGAAGCGGGCGAGGAGGGGAATCTTCGAAAGACACCCAAGATGTTAGTAGGGTAGTTTCGGATTTTTACCGACTAAAAACCCCTCCTCGTGGTTACCAACCCGGAGGTTATAAAGCAATCCGAAAAAGAAGTAGGAGACCTTGCTAGATACTAGATGAGGCCGCTAGCGCAAATTCGAAGCTCGAGTGTAAATGGCGCGGGGGCTGCCGTCGATGTTAGAGACCGCTATCGCGGGGGAGCGGTACTGAGAAGTGTTAAGAGATCGGAATGAGGGAGCTAGGCCTACGGCACTTGTCCTTGGCTTTGCAGGTTTAAGCGGTTAGTCTATTGATGGAGGAGTTTTCATGCTTGGCAATTGAGTTGCGGAGGTCCGGTGCGTAAGTGACGGCGGCTGCTTGGAGAGAGTGGAAACCAGTCTCTCGGAGAAACTGTGAATTTCTAAAGCGGGCTATTCACACGCCTGCCGCAGGGACAATCTAGTGTTATGTCCCTTATAGGCCAGGCAACATAGGGTTTGTAGGTGAAATAATTCGGGGAAAGCTGGAAATGATTTTAATCTTTTCATTTGCATGTAAAAAGAGTTTTTTAAAGTTTGCACCAATTTTCTGCTTGTGCTCTATACAGGGTGTCCCAAAAACCTCGACATTTTTGGACTTTTTTCAGTTTTTTACTAATAACTCCTAAATGATGCATTTATAGAAAAATTTTACTCGTTTATAAATTAAAGTACATAAAATTCTGTGTCGAATGAGCACCATATACTTAAACCTGCGCCAAGTTATGAAGATATGCGAGATTAAAAAACGACGATTTTCCATTAAAAAAATTGTGTTTTGACCTTTTAAGCATCTTATTTTCGTAATATAAAATGTAATATATGAATTAAATAATATAATAGTTTGATATCCTACAGTTATCATATCGTGTATCAGATCGTATATGAAGGATACAGGGGTAAAAGGGGGAATGTCACATTTTAGCCAATTCGTGATTTCTACATAATCTAGTTAAAAATTTCGCATTCTTTCAGCTATCAAAGGATTACAGGCAAAAAAATGTACAGTCAAGAGATACAGCGTAACATGCAAATAAAGGGAATGTCTGCGCGCAAATTTGCTGTCCTGTAAAATTGTTTTTTTTACATTCCCCTTTTTACCCCTGTACTTTTCATATACGAACACTGGTACAATATTTGGTGGTGAATCCAGAGATTTAAAAATAAAAACGCACATTGTGAAGAAAATATGTAATTAAAATGTAAAAATTGAGTTGAAGTACAAAAAGCTTTGATGTAAGTTTTGATGTGTGGGTAATTGACAAAAAAATGTTTTAGTTATATAAATACAACGTTAATTGAATTTGCTGCATTTGAAAGTAAAAACTGACTGAAGCATTTGGTCCATTTTAAGGTCCCCGTCATCCTGAAGGTCTTCTAATTCGTCATCATTGTCAGGTAGCATCACTTCATCGTCATCAATTTCATCTGGTGTATTAGTGCAAGACGCTCCTCTGCAATTATAGCATATTGGGGAACATTTCATTTCTTGTTTCCTGCAACCACAAGCATTTCGGCACCCTTTTAAACATTTGCAGGCTGTGTTACTAAGCAGTTCCTGCGGGGTTTCTTCGGCTGTTGATGGTCCTGAAAGCAGCCCATACTTACAATTAGAAACCTTCCAACCCCATTGAACCGGGTCCCTCAAATGACCATTCTACAAATTAATTTGTAGAAAGGCCCTCATTGCGTGCAGTCTAGCAGCATCTTCAGTTGGAGGAAGAGTAGCCAAGTTAAAAGTATTCTGTACTGTAAGTGTCTGATTTGGAGAACAGTTTAAAGCGTGTTTCATTCAGAGAGGAAGATTGAAGAAGCGATTCGGTATACAAAGCCGTAATTACTTTTTCGCCGGCAGCAATAATTTCATCTGTAGTCGCGTCACGGTTTTTGAATATTTCGACAGTCCTGTGTACCTCCGCATCTTTGTCGAGAAGCTTTACAAACTTCATCTTCCCCTGTCTGAAAATGGCTGATGTTAAGTTACATCCGCTGAACGCGTGAAGAAATAATATACTTTCTTTTTAACTTTGTTCGACATTTTGAAGTGTGTCTGGGAATAGAAGACGGTCTCTGACTTTCCTTTTCCAGGCTTCATAAAAAACAACGGATCGCTATTAGGAGCTAATGCAGTAATAATTACTAAAAGATCAATGTTTTCTCCTACCACAATCACACATTCGGAGTGTGTGGCATTTTCCGGTCAAATTCAACGTTGTTCCTTCTAAGGCGTTCTGCAGATTTTGTGCTCTTCTCTGTAGGGTCGTCTAGGTAGCCATCAAATACTATTATTGATTGCGCTCCAAAATATTTTTTGACATAATCTACGTATTTGTTGAGGATTGAAGAGAATCTTTTTCTGAACTCCCACGGTACTCAGTGAAGTAGGAACCCACCGTCAATCAAACAGAGAGCACTTCCGATGTTTGACGGGGTTTCTACTGGATCAAACAAATCATAGGAAATAGATTTACGTGACTTCTCTCCTCATCATTCCTTGTTTATCAAATAAAGATGGTGGATATGGAGCCAATTCATATGTAAAGTAATTTCTGAGTTCGTATTCTGTTTTTTAATGAAATGTGATTCTCCTGAAAATGGTGTATAGGTCTACTGGCACTACTGCGTCATGTAACTTCACACTGCTGGTGAAGCCTCGCATTGGTAACCTTCTTTTCTTTCTGAAGAACTTCACTTGACTAAAATTGCTTCCAATAATGCTTTCGAGACTGGAATTTCCGATTTGGTCTGACAGATGGCAATTTACGTTTTCATCCCCTACAACTCCGGTAGACAGTGACATTACATACTTCCCTATACTGGAAATAGTCCAGGGAAATAAGGCATATAAAAACCCCATCTGCGGAATGAGAGAAAGCAAGCTAGATTTTTGCAGAGATCTTCGTTTTGATGTTCTAATGAAGCATCAAAAAGTCTCATATGCTCACCCATGTGCGTCTCGAGATATCGAAGGTCAAAGGTCATGAAAATCAGTTTTTTGCGAAAATCTCGCTTCCGGCTAGTCTGATGTCTTAAGAAGTTTTAACAAAATTTACGTAAAACAGTATTCTCTACAAGTTTGATTATATACATTTTTTTGTACGATCAACCGTCTTCGAGATATACCGTGAAGAAGCGGGAGCGCGCATTTTTGAATAGGTAATACTGTATATACTGCTTAGCTATAACTATAAATGCACTTTTCTTAGTAGTTACTAAAAAATTGAATTCCTATTATTGTTTCAATTAAAAGTTTGTTCATTTATAAAAAAATATAATAAATAATTCATAACAAATAATGCATCCTTTTCCGCACTACTTTTGAAGTAGAATGGAAGGCGCGTTTTTTTAAGATATGTTACTACAACCACATGTACCTACTACCCTAATTCATGTTTACCCTACTGGCCTAATCCATGTTTTCGATATTAACCAAAGTTTCTGAACAGTAACCGATTCACGTCTTCCGCAGTTGCCGGCGTGCTTTATGTTTCCTCTTCTTCGTCCTCGTCTTCTTCAGGTTCCTCAAGTAGTTTTGTCTTCATCATCATACGGTTCCGCTGTATCTAATTGCAAAATCTCTTCAGGCTCATGGCCACTGAAGTTTTCAATGTCTTGCAATTCTGAGGAAGGATTCAGGCATGCCTGTCCGTGACACTAACCACAAACTGTAGAGCATGGTAGTCCTACTTTTCTACGTCCACACTGCGCACCACATCCTTTTTTACAATTGCAGAAGATTGTGTTTAAGGTAGTAGTCTGGTAACTTATGCCTATTTTCATGACTTCTTTGGAGGGTGGTTTTTTATAGGAAAATAAAAATGAATTATCTTGAATATTTAGTGTTTTTATTTACATATTGAAAATATAAAAAAAAATTTATTTGAAAAAATTTAATAGTTTATTACTATTATTATTGTCACTCGAAGTTGGAATCTCAAAAAAAATGCACGTGGGTGGCCCGGGTCCTAACTTTTTTTCTACTGAACCGATTGCTTTCAAATTTTAACAGGCTGTTCTACACACTTATAGTTCTCGTCGGTACTAACGAGAATTTTTTTCACCCCTAACTTTTTATTTTACAACCCTTTCTTTGCTAAAATAAAAGGACTTTTTTTTTCAAAGTCCGCCATTTTGTTATTTACCCTTGAAATTTAACTTCAGTAGTTCCGACCAGAATGACATGTCTATAGATTAAGAATAATCAAGAATATTTGATTTCAGATAACATCATGAGCCAAAATCACCCGGGCCACCCACGTGCATTTTTTTTGAGATTCCAACTTCGAGTGACAATAATAATAGTAATAAACTATTAAATTTTTTCAAATAAATTTTTTTTTATATTTTCAATATGTAAATAAAAACACTAAATATTCAAGATAATTCATTTTTATTTTCCTATAAAAAACCACCCTCCAAAGAAGTCATGAAAATAGGCATAAGTTACCAGACTACTACCTTAATAGTTCGTCTGGGGCAGGTGGCAATAGTGTTGTTTTCGGCTCTAGCATCTCGTTTTTCAAAGATCTATGACTGAGAGTTTTGCTCCGATTGACTTGAAATTTGGAAGCAACATTCTTTAAATGTTTTACTATAAGAAAAGGCAATTTAAAAAATTGATTTTTAGACCCCCCCCCCCCCCCCCCCTAAAAGAACAAGCAAATCAATGTCTTCTCTAATGATGACGGCGGTTCTTTCTCTTTCCGATACTTCGATGGCTGTTTCGATGATTAGGACACCCGCATCATCCTTGGCTTATATTGTAGCAATGTTCGCAGCTTGTAGTTGTTCAATAAGCATTTCAATAAAAATGTTTTTGTTGCATCGGTTTGATAAGAACTTTTCTTGGCTGATTGGCACATTCATTGTTGCATCAAAGCGAACTTCATAAGATGTAGACAGTGCAGTAGTTAGTCTTAATTGCTCCATTGCTTTTATATTTTTAAAATTGTCTGACTAACCGTCAAATATAACAATTATGTTAGAACTTAGATTGAAGACTTCAGTGGCCATGAGCCTGAAGAGATTTTGCAATTAGATACAGCGGAAGCGCGTGATGATGAAAACAATATTGTGGTAGAACTACTTGAGGAACCTGAAGAAGACGAGGACGAAGAAGAGGAAACAAAGCACGCTGGCAATTGCGAAAGACGTGAATCGGTTACTGTTCAGAAGCCATGTCTAAAAAACGCGCCTTGCATTCTACTTCAAAAGTGGTGCGGAAAAGGATGCATTTTTTGTTATTAATTAATTATTATATTACTTTTTATAAATGAACAAACTTTTAACTGAAATAATAATAGGAATTCAATTTTTTAGTATAACTACTAAGAAAAGTGCATTTATAGTTATAGCTAAGCAGTATACTGCCCAACTATGGAGAAAGGCAGTAATTGCTAACCAACAAATTTGTGGAAAATCAACTTTAACTTCGACGCCTTTTGCCGAAGGGTTTCCAAGACAGATTACTAATAAAACCTACCTTTAACACTACGAAAGGGTACAAAATTTGGTTACAAAATAATTGAAGATTTTCAATGGTACCACAAGAAACGCACTTCGATTTGTTTTGCTAATTACTGCCTTTCTCCATAATTGGGTAGTATATACACTATGACCTATTCAAAAATGCGCGCTCCCGCTCCTTCACGCTATATCTCGAAAACGGTTGATATTACAAAAAAATGTATAGAATCAAACTTGTAGAGAATGCTGTTTTACGTAAATTTTGTTAAAACTTCTTAAGACATCAGACTAACTGGAAGCGAGATTTTCGCAAAAAACTGATTTTCATGACCTTTGACCTTTGATATCTCGAGACGCACAAGGGTGAGCATATGAGACTTTTTGGTGCTTCATTAGAACATCAAAACGAAGATCTCTGCAAAAATCCAGCTTGCTTTCTCTCATTCCGCAGAGGAAGTCTTATTTCCCTGGACTAAAAGGGATTGTGGCAAAGGAACCAGTCTACGAATTTCTTGCAGTAACTGTTATCTCTAGTTATTCTAGATAACCTTGCATCTACATGTTGTTCTGTAGTGCAGAATGAAACACCACAAAAGGTATTTCGATCTCGATGATACTAAGCGGTAAGAATCAATATTCATAATTCCGACTATCATTTGTCGAAACAGCGTGAATAACTAAAACTTGAATATTTATAATTTAGCCTCACATAAACGATGAATAGCGAGCAAGATACCTACTTCTCGGTGAAAGAACTTTTCAACCGCAACACAGGCGTTACTCGAGTGACCCGGCTGCTGCGAAGAGGTGTAGCAAGGAAGGGGGAAGAAGAATGCAGCTTTCGTATATCTGATAGAGCATTCACTGCAATATAAACTCCTAATACAGAATAATTTCATATAATACATTTTACGTAATGGAAATAAGGTTTAAAACTCCAAAATATGATTTTTCCTTCTAGAATTTGATAATGTTTGTTTTTTAAACATGCATATCGTCCATACCACTTGACTTAATTTCAAATATGTGGTACTCATTCGACGTAGAATTTTATGTACTTTAATTTATAAAGGAGTAACATTTTTCTATAAATGCATCATTTAGGAGTTATTAGTGAAAAACTGAAAAAAGTCCAAAAATTTCGAGGTTTTTGGGACACCTTGTACAGAGCACAAGCAGAAAATTGGTGCAAACTTTAAAAAATTCTTTTTACATGCAAATGAAAAGATTAAAACTATTTCCAGCTTTCCCCGAATTATTTCGCCTACACCCCCTTTTTTGGCCTGTTACCTGGCCTATAATTGCCTCCTTAATTGTAATGTATGTAGGCAAACAGGGGCAATTTTCTAAATTGTCTCCTAGGCAGAACGGCAGGGGCTCCAAACCTTCCTAGCTCCCTAGATCAGTCCCTGCCTCCCTCCCACTACACGCGGTGCACCCTAAATTGTTCCTGCGGCAGGCGTGTGTGTGGAGAAGCCTCCTAGATTGGTTCGTCCCCCGCGTGCGCCCTAAATTGTCCCTGCGGCAGGCGTGTGAGTAGCCCGCTTAATATACCATGGCGTGCTTAGGGAACCACGGAAGAGTTTCATATATTACCCGTTGAGGTTGTTTAATTTAGAAGGGGAGGCCGCACCCCAGATGGGGATGGCGTAGGTGCAAATGCTCCTTATGATGGCGTTGAAAGTACGGAACTTAGTTTGTTGGGAGATGGCCTTATTATTAAAAAGAATGGTTTGAGTACGATGAATGCGCCACACGCTTTGTTGCGAACGAATGTAATCTGCTTAGACCAGTTAAGCTTTTTATCAAAAGTAACCCCTAAATAGTTAGCGGAATTGCTCCAAGGAATGCGGTGATTATTCACTACTAATACTTCGGGGGGGATGTTACGGCGGGAGAAGAAGACCGCTTCAGATTTCGACTCGTTAAGGGTGAAGCCCCATTTGTGATACCAATTGATAAGGATGGGAGTGAATTTGTTTATCATGGAGAAGCAGAATTTCTTTGTTTTGGAGGAGTAGAGGAGTGCCGTGTCGTCGGTGTATTGTGCGGTGACTATTTTCTCGTGGATGAGGATGTCATGGTAGTACAGGTTGAAGAGCGCCGGTGAATGTTTGGAGCCTTGCGGGACTCCTGCGGAGATAGGTTGTGGATCGGATAGGCTTTTACCTGCCCGGACACTAAGGAGTCTGTTGGGGAGGAAGGATTGAATAAGACCAATTAAATAGTGGGGGCAGTTGAGTTGTATTAGTTTGTAAATCAGACCGCCATGCCAGACTCTATCGAATGCCTGTTTGGCATCCAGGAAAAGCATGGTGGTGTGCTGGCTTTTACTTAGGTTGTCGGAGATGTATTCTGCTACGCGGAGGAGTTGGTGGTAAGTGCCGTGGTGAGGGCGGAAGCCGTGTTTAAAATCGGGGAGAAGGTTGGAGGTTGTGACGAACTTGTTAAAACGTTTGAAGATAGTGCCTTCGGCTACTTTGCTAAGGGTGTAAAGTAGACTAATTAGCCGATAGCTGGAAGCTTGTTTGAGCGGCTTGCCCTATTTGGGTAAGCAGATGACAGTGTCTCCCGTCCACAAGATCGGGGCTCCTTATATACTAAACTTTAAACGCTAAGCTATCCCCTGATTGGCGGATAGTGGTCGGGTGGGAGGCTGGCCCGGGACGGGCCCCGATTGGTGCAGCAGTTCGACGGGTCAGGTAGCCGCGACATCCCCCCCCCTGCGCGTCGGTCCGCTGGCCGAGCGCGCGCTAAGCAGTATCCGTCCTAGCATCACTATCCGTGTATTCGATAATATTAATGCTAAAGCTAGATAGAGAACTAATTATTATTAAAGTGTCGCATGACAAAACTACTCATTACACAGTATGGACCAGAAAATGTATTTAACTCTTATTATAAAGTGGTTAATTTAGAAATACATTCTGGTCGAACTTTGGCTACATTGAGGCAAAAAAAGTTAAAGCTGAGGTACAATCAATATCTTCTACAACCCATAGCTATACTATACAACTCATCATATCTGCTGATGGAAAACTACTGTCGCCTCTTTATGCACTATTAAAAGAAGCTAGTGGGCAATTGTGAGAACGATTGCAACAAACCGTGTTCAGGCCGCCAAATGTATACTTCATGGCTTCTAAATTTGGGAAACTTACAACCGATCTCATAAAAACATGGCTGCAGAAAGTTTACTTTCCTAACACTGGGCCTGCAAGCGTCTTGCTACTGGATTCTTGGAATGGATAATGTGAGCGAAGTGTTCAAGAAGCTACATCAGAAGACAAGTCTTATTGCCTACAAGGAATAACATTAATAACGATTCCAAAAGACACCACTAGACTAGTTCAATCGCTAGACACATACGAATTTTGAATGTGGAAAAATTTTGTGGTTTTCAGATATCGTCACTCTTTTTAATTATGACTTTAATCTCTCTCTCTCTCTCTCTCTCTTCATTTGAGAATAATATCCTAAAACATCAATCCCTTACTCTTAATCAATTTCCTTCTCCGCGACTTACTAACTTCATTAAATATTCATGGTACAAGAGTGGATATGTAGACATGAGACCTCTTGAATTGAATATCCTGTAGAATTTTGTTATGCACAGGACTCGGAACCCCATATTATTATGTGGAGATATTGCCGTTATTACGTGTGCTTGGTTTAAGAAACAACTTTGCATGAAACATTTTTTCACGGAATACCATTATTGCCAAAATTATGAGCCATAATAGTTTTTTCCCCCAAAAAATGCCTTTTACTAACATCTCTTTATGGCATATTACTGTACTGAAAAAAAAAAAAATTCATGTGTTTAAACTTTTCATCTATCTCGCTTTATTTCGGAGGTAGCTCAAGGGGGGTCAAACTTTGGGGGTCCGTTTGACCCCCTTTAATCGAAATTGGACAACTATAATAAAATAGGGTTCTATTTTTTGATGAACTTAAAATTTACGGAATTTCATCAAGATCGGAGGCGGTGGCCTCGAGAGGTTTCCTTGTCAGTTTACAGTTCTTAACCTTTGCTTTTTAAATTAATCCATCCATTGGACTGACTATTAAATAATGTATCCAATCTCCAAATTAATCATTCTCTCCACCTCACGTATGTTCATTATTCTACGACTTTTTTAATTAACCAATCCATCTACCTTCAACACAAGGGATAATCAAAAAAGCTAGAATAATTATTGATATACGAGAGGTAAAAGGAGTATTCAATTAAGAAGAGAATTTTACATTTTTATATACGTGGGTCATTTGAAAAGTTTCCGGCCTTTTTAGAAAAAACACATATTTGAAGGTAAAAAAAATTTCCCAACATAGTCTCCTCGTAATTCGATACATTTAATCCATCGTTTCTCCTAATCCTTCAAGCCGTCAGAAAAAAAATCTTTTTATCCACCTGAAAAATACCGGTCTACAGCGTTTTCCACCTCAGCATTTGTTCCAAATCCCCCCCCCCCCTCCCCCAGAAATTTTGGCTCCAGGTTTCATCGACAGTTATCAAACGTCGCAAAAATTCAGCTGGGTTATACAGCTCAAGACACTCGCGCGACATGTCAAGCCATACGCGCTTTTCAACAAACGCGGCACCCAGCGCGCGGATAATTTTCTCATACTCAAATCCTCGTGCAAAATTTTGCGCACCCATTCACCTGATATCTTACAAACCTCAGCAATCACCTTCATGGTCAATCGACGATCTGCCATCACAGTTACATGCACTAACAAGGGGACCTGCCGAAAGTCGGAGCACCGATTGTAATGAATTTTTTTTTATAAATAAAGGGAAGTCCCCTGAGTTACGCTCATACTCTACTTTTGTCCAATGCGCGTTTGTTTATAAAAAAAATTGTTTTGACGAATAAAGTGTGTACTGTAATGAAATACTCGGCGTCCAAGATGGCGGTGTGGCAAAGTCGGCTAAGGCACAGACTTACCACGCGGGCGTCCCGCGTTCGATTCCCGTGCATGCACTTTTTTTCTTTTTTTTTGGCCAATTTCGAACTTTTCCACTTTTTTTATTATTCAAACTATTTCTACTAATCCTTAGAAGTAAAATAAATCTAGTTAAGGCGAAAAAAAAAATTTAAACACGTTCAATTACAAAAAGCATTTTCATTTATTCGTAACAAGTGAATTTTTACATTTAATTGGTATACTTATCGCTAATTCCATCGGACATTTATTTTACTTCTAAGAATTAGTAGAAATAGTTTGAATAATAAAAAAAGTGAAAAAGTTCGAAATTGGCCAAAAAAAAAGAAAAAAAGTGCATTCACGGGAATCGAACGCGGGACGCACGCGTGGTAAGTGAGCGCGCCGCGCGTGGGCGCGTGAGTCTGTGCCTTAGCCGACTGCGCCAGGCCGCCATCTTGGACGCCGAGTATTTCATTACAGTACACACTTTACGCGTCAAAACAATTTTTTTTAAATAAACAAACGCGCATTGGACAAAAGTAGAGTATAAGCGTTATTCAGGGGACTTCCCTTTATTTATAAAAAAAATTCATTACAATCGGTGCTCCGACTTTCGGCAGGTCCCCTTGTAAGTCCACAAAGTCGTCAGTTGAAACAGTTTTGGGCGCTCAGAACGTTCATCATCAAAAATGCTGATACGGCCACGTTTATACTCAGCCACCCAATATTTGACGGTTGTGTACGAAGGGGACATTTCACCGTATACCGTATGTCCTGGGCAGAACCGCACAGTTGCAGGGACCTCTTCGGCCGGGCTTGGTCGGTATTCGAACCACTTTTACCGGTAGAAGTCGAGTCGGTAATTAAAGTTGGTGTCAATTCGGGAGATCGAAGCGTCTAATCTCGAAATCGTAAATTTGTGAATAATGGTAATTACTCACCATAATTCACAAATCCACGATTTCGAGGTTAGACGCTTTAATCTCCCGAATTGATACCAACTCTAACTATACCGACTCGACTTCTACCGGTAAAAGTTGCTCCAATACCGACCAAGCCCGGCCGAAGAGGTCCCTGCAACTGTGCGGTTCTGCCTGGGACATACGGTACTGAGTCTATCTCATCTTTTATTTCCTGAGTGTTTTTTCTTTCAAATAAAGGAGCTTGATCACTGCGTGATGCTCGACTTTCTTCATTGTCGACAGAAAATATCTCCTGTCAACTTTATAAAAGTGCCATGACCAAGGTACTGATCGGAATGACTTGAAATTTTTATGGGATACATGTATCAACGCCATTTATCAGACGATAGCAAGAATTAAATTATATCATGACTGCCTGTCAATAAAGCCAGAAACTTTTCAAATGACCCATGTATATACCAGGTATTTCAACCACCGTGAATAGTAGTATATATCGCCCAAACGAGTGTAATTTCAGAAAAACTTCTTTAACAAAAGTTGTATTATTTTACTTGGCGCACAAAACGTACCTAATAATTTTTTAATATCCACTTCCAATTTCAAGAACCGGCGTGCATCTTTCAGCCTTGATTTATAACAGTTATTTATTATACAGAAGTAATGTAATTATTAATGTGAATACAACAAGCCATCGGAAGTTCGATTTGCTGAACTAGAAGTTTGAGATATTCAGGGTTGAATTTTCGCCCGTTTGCGCCTGCTGCAGCAATCCGACGTACAAATGAGGAGTAAGCCAAGCGTTGCCTTTTCCAAAAACATCATCATCTGGAGCGTGTCAAATGCTGGAAGTCAACATTCAATGTTGTATATGTACTACTTCCACGAAAATCATTTTTCCGCCTCACAGTTTCCGGTATCCAGGTGTTCCGCTCCTTAGTTTTCGATGTCAAAGTCTCGCTCCATAGGTTTCAGTGAGGTCTCCCGCCTCATAGATTTTGGTGTCCAGGTCTTCGCTCCATAGTTTCTGGTATCCAAGTCTTCCGCTCCATAGTTTTCGGTGTTCTGGTCTTCCGCTCCATAGTTTTCGTTGTCCAGGCCTTCCGCTCCATAGTTTTCGGAATCCAGACCTTCTGCTCCATAGTTTTTTGTATCCCGGCCTTCCGCTCCATAGTTTTGGTATCCAGGTCTTTTACTTCATAGTTTTCAGTATCCAGGTCTTCCGCTGCATAGTTTTCGGTGTCCATGTCTCCTATTACGGGGCGAAAGACCTGGACTCCAGAAATTATGGAGCGGAAGACCTAAACACCAAAAACTGTGGTGCGCAAGATCTGGACGCTGTAAACTATGGAACGGAAGGTCTGGATACCGAAAACTATGAAGCGAAAGACTTGGACGCCGAAAGTTATGGAGCGGAATATCTGGATACCAAAAAATTATGGAGCAGAAGACCTGGACACCGAAAACTATGGAGCGGAAGACCTGGACACTGAAAACTATGGAGAGGAATACCTGGAAACCAGAATTGGATTTTAATGTGAAACATTTGACACTCCAGACGAGAATGTTTTCAGAAAATGAAACGCTTGATTTACTCCTCATTGTACGTCGGATTGCATGCAACAGGCGCAAACGGGCGGAAATTCAACCCTTGATATCTTGGACTTCCAGTTATGCAAATCAGATTTTTGATGCCTTGTATTCGCGTTGATAATTACATTACTTTTGTATTACAATAAACCAAAACGCGTAGCTGCCATGCGCGGAAGAAGTGAAACTTCGATACTGATTGGTAAAAAAGAAAACTAAACAAGTAATCAACAATAGTAATACCATAATATTTTTATTATGCTATGGTATTCCTATTGTTTTTAAAACCATATCTGAACTACATTATCTTGAAATGTCATGGTATTACTATTACCATGTAATTATTGTTGATTACTTGTTTAGTTTTCTTTTCTACTCATCAGTATCGAAGTTTCACTTCTTCCGCGCGTGGCGACCACGCGTTTTGGTTTTTGAAGTGAAACTTCTTTGCTGAGGGTAGTAAAATCGCACGAGGAGGAACGAAATACTGAAACGAGTCCCCCACTCTAGCACTCTCGACCGTGCTTAGCACGGTCACAGAGTACCAGAGGCGACACTCCATAAAATCCCTTTGATATTTGCAGCTACGGCGCCGTGACTTTGGCTCTTTAAGGGGGTTATAAGGTAGAATACCGAAAATTTCTCATTGTTAGGAGTTTTTTCACGGCTAAATGAAAAACCCGATCAAAGTGAAATTAACACATTTTTATTTATTCTTAAAGAACATTTTTGGATTTTTTCAGAATTTTAGGAAAAAAAATACTGCCGTTCCAGTGATTGAAGGTTTGTCTGGTAAAATCGCGCGGTCTCCTTCCGTACATTACTTTGGCCAAACCGGTTGATCTTTAACAATTTGGTAAAGTGCGTTTAGTTTGCAATACTATTTTCTATGGAATGAACCACTATGGATGAGAAAAAATCATTTGGTAGATTTGTATAGGCATTTTAATTTACAGTACAGAAAAAGCTTGAAGTTTTAAGTAAACAGAGGCCTGTAATTATTGAAATAATCAACTTGGGGGCATAAGAGTAGTTCATTCCAAAGATACTGACAGTATAAACATTCCTTGAAAATTTCACATTAATCTGAGCTACGGTTTTTAAGATACAATGTACGGAAGGTTAGAAAAGCATGTTTTGAGGAAAACAGGTTTCTATGAAAAGTTTTAGGTTCCAGCTCACTTAAATCAATCAACATGAACTCTCATAGCGGCGGCAATTTTGAAGATAGCGCTGTGCGGTCTTCACTAAAACTCTCCGGAAGAGTTCTACTTTCATAAAATGCAATAAAAAAATCGATTTTTCAAAAATTCTAGTCTTTATAACCCCCTTAAGGTTTCACCCCTATTATCAAAAATTTAGAAAGTTACTCAAATTTTTTCCAAGATTCTTTAATATTTTTGAAAGCTATATGCAAAATTTCAAGTCTCTTGACAAAATCATTAAAAAGTTATAATTGAAATAAAAATTACAATTTAACCCGTGCTCTTATGGGAAATTCACAGAAACGTAGGAAAAACGATGGAAAATTGGGTTACCGTAATGAAACTGCATACCGCTAGATTATTATGCAAAGAATAAATCGTATATTTCCACACATCAATCAGGGCAGTAATTTATAACAAATAATTAAGAAATCATGGTAAATTCGCTTACTATGGAGATTGCAGCTCGCGCAGTCGTGAAGTGTGGTAATGCCGCAGGGTGCGCCAAGAATAGAGGTCGTGCATGGGTACCGTCATGCGCTCTAGTGGTAAAAGTTGGAGTTAAAAGCGTTACATCTTCTGTGTAGCATATACGAAGAGCTCATGTTTTGTGAAAATTATTAATGGCAAAGATTGATGTTTATACATTTAAACAGCACTTTTCACTACAATTTATATTATTTTTGTTGGTTGTTGTTAATAATTCGGTTTTTTAATCGGCACGCGTAAGTATAAACAAACTAGTAAGCTCTAGTGAGGCAATGTTACCAATTTGTGCCATCACACTTTTCTATAACACTCTATGGGGCGACGTTGCCGCTGTTCCCGACCGATTCAATATTTTAAAAATAATTATAAAATAGTTTTCTATAATTTTGTTTTGTCACACTTTAAGGATACAGATAATAAAGTAAAGTTACAGAAAAATCATGGCTCGACCGATATCATGAAATATAACTTCAAGGAGGTTATTAAAGAATCATTTTTTTTTTGTTCAGGGATTGGAACACTGATGAAAATCGTACTGTTCCCTTCCATCTCAACTCCCCTCTACAATACGGGCGAAACATCCTTAAACGGGATATTCGCGCTGTTGCCAAATTTCGTCGAATTACCTATTTTGAGGAAATGCGCGGTTGCCTTTTACCATGATATCCTGTAATCTTAAAATATTATCAGTTGTACTTTGTACAAAATATCGAGAAGGCACAATGAAAAAGAAGTAAGAGAAAGAATTAAATTTTACACATCATGAAATAAAACCGGGTTATTATATTGTTAACAATAAATTTATATATAGGTAGATATATATAAAAATATAAGAAATTAAAATTATAAAATTACTATATCTAGTATAAAATAAAATGCTAATTTGGTTTGTGGTTTCTCGCCGAGAGAACTCGAGAACATAACACTACCATGATAGCATAAGGTCGTATGTACATTTTTTGCCTTTGGACATATTTACATAGATTATATTTCATATATTTTTTCAGTTTTGTTTTCAATAAAGGATTAAGTTATGTGGTAAAAAACTACCTCCTCTATAAGCAAAAATAAAAATAATATTGAACTTATAAAATCTCGGATTTCTGCTAACTTAATTATATAAAAACTATCCATAATTCACATATAACCTTCTGCCTTTATGGTAGCGATAAGAACCTGTCAAAATGTTCTCAGGCGAGAAACTATTCATATTCACGCTTCTCGGGTATTTTCGGGGCTTCTCGGCATGAGTCCGCCCTTTAAATTGGATATTGTATGCATCTCTCTCGTAGTCAAGTTTCCTTGTCTTACTGTCACCTCTGTTACTCTGTGGCACTGTCGCTACAGTCATAAATTTATATTACCGTAACGGCGAGGCAGGCGGTATGTTTCGGCGAACATGGGTTGCGAATGCGTTCGCAGTCCCGCACCTTGCCATCAAAACTACCTCGCAGTGTATCTAATTGTAAACCACGGTTAAATCATCGAACTACTGTATCTTTTAGAATCCAATATATGAGCAATCCATTCTGAAAGTGGCCTAAGTCCATTTGTCAATTATTTTCTGTTGACCGTAGTTACATGTACAACTTGAAGTTATCTATCAGTAAAGCATTTGAGGTTCAATATATTCAGAGTAAATACGATAATTTTAGACACAGATGTTTTCGGACTTACTTCAATAATTTAAACCATCATTTTGAAAGTGGCCCAAGTCCAATCTGTTCCGACAAACGATAGTCGGAATTCTGAATATCGGTCCTTAATACTGGGGAATAATCTTTTGGGTACTAAAAGTGAAAGAGTTGAAAAACCAGAGAAAAATTGCGTCGATCAAAAAAAAATTTTTTAATAAGGCTTGGCGAGGCCGACGCGGCGCAACTTCAATTAATTTTTATGTCGTCAATTTTAAAGAGTGTCCTTATTTTTTTGCCGTGAAAGAGAGGATATCGATGTACCTATATGCTTGCTTTTTTTCAGATTTTTAAAAAGTGGCCAGCTATGAAAATACATTTGTTTAAATCAAATGCAAATAAAATTATTAAACAAATTTTTTTTTGATCGACGCAATTTTTCTCTGGATTTTCAACTCTTTCACTTTCAGTACCCAAAAGATTACACAGCTCCATAAAAAAAATCGAAAAAATGCTTCCTCTGACCAGACCAGTATATCTTTATGTTTTTGGGGTCGCTGAATCCGAATACGGTGTCCGTTTGTCTCCATCACATCACGTTCAAGGTAATTTTAAGGTCAAATCCTGAAAAAATAGTCAAATCGTTTCAAATTATTATTCCTATATATTTTTGAGGTCGCTGAATCCAAATCCGATGTCCGTTTGATCCGACAAGGTCAAATTCAAGGTCATTTCAAGGTCAAATGTATTTATTCTGCCAAAAATGAATTTTTGACTGCAGATTCTGAAAGAACGGGAAATTTTACGTCTAGATATGTATTCAATTTTTTGATAACATAACCCCCAAGGTCATTTCAAGGTCCCTTCATGTTATTGTATGGAAGGTTCATATGACAATTGCAAAAATAAGAAAATATGTCTTCACGGGAATAAACTACTACGTCAATATGTTTTCGAGGTCACTGAGTTAGAATCCGAGGTTCGTTTGCTTCCAGTATGTCAGGGTCAAGTTCATTTCAAGGTCAAATCCAGCAATGATTTTTCAACACAAAAAACCCCAAAGCCATTAAATTCTTAAACCCCATAACCCATAAACCTCATAAACCCTTTACTCCATAACGCTGTAAGAAGGAGACTTGTATATCATTAAACCTCGAAACTTAGTATGTACGAGCCATATGTGTACTTTACCCACTTAAATGATAAATTTCATAACACCATGACCTTCCAACCTCGTGACCACATAACCTAGTAATTCATTGGCACCGTAGTCGTGTGAGATAATGATATTTTATGCTAAGCCTACTATCAACCTAACCCGGGAACAACGACGTTTACGTAGTAGGTTTCTGTTCCCTTGGGGTACTTTTTAACGTGAGTTCCCCTTGCCTCTCACTAATAATAAGACCGATAACAACGAATAAAAATAATAAAAGTTGAATAAATACGAAAAGGAAAAAGAATAAAAGAAAATTTCATTAGTCCTTACTTCGTTTGTGATACCTAACTTGCTCGTCTTCAAACGATCGACGGAGTGAACGTCGCTTATTACTTTTCTTATCCTTCACAACATTTCGTTTCAACACCAGCAATAGTCTGCCATCATATTGACACCCCACGTCCCTTGATATCGTTTTTCCATGTCCTTTATGTCTTGATGGCACCTTTCTCCATGTTCTTCACTGAAGTCACCTAGTTTTTTTGGAAAAAAATCGACATGTGAATCTAAGAAATGCATTTTAATAGTCATATTGCAACCTAGAACTTGAAATTGTTGTATCATGTCACTCACCAGCTTCTTATAATTTGGACTTTTCTTATTTCCAAGGAAATTCTGGCATACATCGCGAAAACTTATCCATGCAGCTCGCTCCGTTTTCGTCATATGATCTGTAAAAGTGACATCGTTAAATAGTTGCCGAATTTTCGGGCCGTCAAAAATACCTGCCTCTAATTTCGCGTCACTGAGAGAGAGAGAGTGTATGCATTTTCTGCGCAATATATTTAAAACATTCGCCCGACTTATCCAAAGCTTTGACGAACTGAGTCATTAGGCCAAGTTTGAGATGTAAAGGTGGAATTAAAATTTTTGATACATCCACAAGAGGCGATTTCAAAACATTTGGTGATCCGGGTTCTAAAGACTTGCGCTCTGGCCATTCCTTCTTTTTATAGTGATTTGATCGATCTCTGCTGTCAAAGAGACATAAAAAGCAGGGATATTTGATGTTTCCGCTCTGCATCCCGAGAACGATCCCTATCATTTTTAAATCACCAAAAAGAGGCCAGCTATGTGATCAGAGTATTTTATTTTATCAAAAACTATACTCACGTTATCATAAGATTCCTTCAAGGCTGTTGAATGAGCTATAGGTATCGGAGCTAGAATGTTCGTGTTGTGGAGTAGTATAACTTTTAGACTACGGATTGAGGAGTTTATGAAAAGACGCCATTCTTCTGGCTTATACAGGGTGTTCATTTTAAAACTTACCACCCACGTTATCTGCGTAAAGAGACATATTTCTGAAAATCGCCGAGACACGTCAACAAAATTATTGAGGGGGAACATTTTTTATAAAAATTCGACGCCCCCCCCCCCCTCAACCACCTGACTCCGGGGGCGGTAACCCCAATATTCTTAAATGGAACAGGGGGTCGAGTGATACCTCATTTTAACGTCAAATTTGAAAAGTAGGACGTCAAAATGTACACAATTAAAAGCCCTTTAAAATGAGGTATCACTCGACCCCCTGTTCCATTTAAGAATATTGGGGTTACCGCCCCCGGAGTCAGGTGGTTGAGGGGGGGGGCGTCGAATTTTTATAAAAAATGTTCCCCCTCAATAATTTTGTTGACGTGTCTCGGCGATTTTCAGAAATATGTCTCTTTACGCAGATAACGTGGGTGGTAAGTTTTAAAATGAACACCCTGTATACTCTAGTCTCCAGACTACTAATTAGTCCGGTGACATTGTCACAATATACTAAATCTAATTTCTTATCCTGTATAAAGAACTTTCTCGATTCTTTCTCACGATTTCTATATACAGTTATCTTAGTGCCTTTGTCCAAGAGATTTTTTTCTCTTTCAACCTAGACGCCAAAAGCTCATGTGCTTCCTTTGATAGACCCAGCTCTCTGCCTAAATCACTCAATTCGGCTTGGCTAAATTTCTGTGGTGCTTCATTTCTTTTTTTGAATTCCTCATCACCTGAACTTGATTCCAGATCACTTGTGCTCACTTCCATGTTACTGTCTTCATCAAACCCTCCTTCACTTACATCAATAGCTGAGTCTTCTAAAAGTTTCTTCCGACGACCACTATTCTGTTGAATATTAATGGCTGGATTCACTTTGTTTGTGTATACATATTTGATTTCTGTTTTTGGAATTATATCCCGTTGTAACTGTCATTCAGAAGAAACGATCTTCTCTTCTGTCTGGTATGCCCCATACGACTGGTGATGAAAATTTCAAATTAGAAAGGTTCTTCGTACTGTGACATGTCTTTAAAATTCTGTAGCAGTTGACACAGACACTGTGAGGGACCCAGTCTTTATATTGATTCGAAATTTTAGATCCAAAACAATATGCGTATGCATCTTGACCTTTATCTTTGATTTTTTTCTGGTTTTAGGAGAGGTAAACAAACCGCAGACATAACAAAAGCTGTCCGGCTTATTTTTATCATCATGAATGTGTTTTGTAGCTTTATACTCCGTAGAAGTCAAGGAACCTACTTCTACGAAGCTGCGGTCGCATGATGACGACGATTGCGGGCCCGCTTGCTCACCCTGACCAATCGCCGATACTGGGGTTCCTTGTGAGAACCCCTGTATCGTAACACATTTCCGTGTGCCTGCCATAACGGCTTGGACGCTTTCATCCAGGGATTTTGCCGGAAAAATAAACAACAACAAAAACCGTTGCACGCCGTCACCGCGTGAAGGTACCCTGGGTGCAGGCACACCACGTATATTCGCTGTATCAAATTTACAACGATGAGCTTCAATTCACTTGAATTGAGAGATCACGTGACTGGATTTCAAAATTTATTTTGCGGTACGAGAACAGATTTTTCCTCGCTCGGAACTGAGTGAGTTGATGCTTGGAAAAAAAAACTTGGCAGATCTCCAAAGAGACCTCCGCGTCTTTTAAACGTCAAATACGTGTACCGCTCAATGGATCATTCGGTCATGGACGCCGATCCGCGGTAATGCATTGAAGACACGAGAGAGCTAGGAAACCGCCACAGGCGACAGCCTTCCGACTGACCGCTCCGCCATGGCCTCTCTTACCACAGGCCCGAGCCGGTGCGATCGAAGCTCCACTATCCACTCCACGCGCGACCCGGCGTCCTATGAGTGGAAAGACCTCGACCGGCACTCCCATGGAGGGGGTCAGCTTGGACTTTAGATTTGAACATTTTTGCTAGATTTGACCTTGAAATAAACTTAACCTTGACATACTGGAAGCAAACGAACCTCGGATTCTAACTCAGTTACCTCGAAAAGATATTGATATAGTAGTTTATTCCTGTGAAGACACATTTTCTTATTTTTGCAATTGTCATATGAACCTTCCATACAATAACATGAAGTGACTTTGAAATGACCTTGGGGCTTATGTTATCAAAAAAATTGGATACATATCTAGACGTAAAATTTCCCATTCTTTCAGAATCAGCAGTCAAAAATTCATTTTTGGCAGAATAAATACATTTGACCTTGAAATGACCTTGAATATGACCTTGTCGGATCAAACGGACATCGGATTTGGATTCAGCGACCTCAAAAATATATAGGAATAATAATTTGAAACGATTTGACTATTTTTCCAGTATTTGACCTTAACCCTCCGTTAGTCGCGTATAGGTCCAGCGGACCTATGCAATTGTATTTTACTTTTATTTTAAAATCAGATTGACCTATCGGAGTGGGTCTTTATGACATCTTAGAACGGTTTATTTACAATTATTTTTCAATGCCGCACTCCGATATTTATAACAATTTCCAGGTAATCAACGCCTAAATGGAGGGAGAACATATTTCGGTCCCCTCCGGATCTAGCGGATATGCATATAACACAGCTCCACAAAGAAAATCGAAAAATGCTTCCTCTGACCAGACCAGTATATCTTTGTTTTTGGGGTCGCTGAATCCGAATCCGGTGTCCGTTTGTCTCCATCACGTCACATTTTTTTTAATCTCAAAAAACCATCAATAGATCATGATTTTCAAAAAGTTAATGGACTTAAACCAAATTCACTATAGGGCTTTTTTTGGGTCGCTGATCACGAATCTGAAATTGGATTTCAAAAATTCAAGATAGCGGATCCAATATGGCGGACGAGATTTTTGAAAATCGATGGATTCACGCCGAATTTGGTATAAGGGGGTTTTTTTTGGGTCGCTAATCATGAATCTGAAGTCAGATTTTAAAAACTCAAGATGGCGGATCCAATATGGAGGACGAGATTTTCGAAAATCGACGGATTCATGCCAAATTTTGTATAGGGGGTTTTTTTCGATCGCTGATGACGAATATGAAGTTATATTTACAAAAATTCAAAATTTTCGAAAATCTCATCCTCCATGTTGGACCCGCTATCTTGAATTTTTTAAATCCGATTTCAGGTTCGTGATCAGCGACCCAAAAAAACCCCTATAGCGAATATGGTTTAAGTCCATTAACTTTTTGGAAATCATGATCTATTGATGGTTTTTTGAGATTAAAAAAAAATGTGACGTGATTGAGCCAAACGGATACCGGATTCGGATTCAGCGACCTCAAAAATATGTAGGAATAATAATTTGAATCGATTTGACTATTTTTCCAGGATTTGACCTTGAAATGACCTTGAACGTGACGTGAAGGTTACAAGCGGACACCGGATTCGGATTCAGCGACCCCAAAAACATGAAGATATACTGGTCTGGTCAGAGGAAGCATTTTTTCGATTTTTTTTGTGGAGCTGTGTAATGGATATACCAATTATGCATATAATGGATACTATGAGTTATTACTCATATATATTGATATATTTATCAATCACTATAAACATTGTACATGATCTTTCAATTAACTACGTCGACATTGTACATGATATTTCAATTAACTACGTCATAATGTAATAATTGGGCCTTAGGTCCACCGGACCTAGCGCGACCAACCGCGTCGGTCTAATGTACGCGCCTAACCGAGGGTTAAAATTACCTTGAACGTGACGTGATGGAGACAAACGGACACCGGATTCGGATTCAGCGACCCCAAAAACATAAAGATATAGGTACTGTTCTGGTCAGAGGAAGCATTTTTTCGATTTTTTTTGTGGAGATGTGTTATTCTCAGCCGACAACCGGTTTGACAGTTATAATTTATAGTCCAGGCGTCAGAAGTCTAAAACCAGTCGATGGTTCGAATAATTCCTAATGGAGATTTTTTTTTCTATCGCTTCTTTTCATGTTGAAGTAGACAAATATAAAAAATGGGCACCAAAATTCGATCCGGAACATATTGTTTAAACAAATGAAAGGGTAGTTTTTAGTGTTTTTTGCACATATCTCCGAAAATATTCATTCTACGAAAAAATGGTGGTAAACTAAATTATTCGGCACTAAATTCTCCACCAAAAAAGTATCTACATTGTCTTCAATCGGAGCAATAGTTTCAAAGATATAACCCGGCGAAAGAGAGAGAGAGAGAGAGGGAGAGGGAGAGGGAGAGGGAGAGGGAGAGGGAGAGGGAGAGGGAGAGGGAGAGAGAGAGAGAGAGAGAGAGAGAGAGAGAGAGAGAGAGAGAGAGAGAGAGAGAGAGAGAGAGAGAGAGAGAGAGAGAGAGAGAGAGAGAGAGAGAGAGAGAGAGAGAGAGAGAGAGAGAGAGAGAGAGAGAGAGAGAGAGAGAGAGAGAGAGAGAGAGAGAGAGAGAGAGAGGCCGCTCGTCCGACTCAGTAACTCTCGCGCCGCGTGGGCTCCGAAACTTCCTAGAAATCGCTTGGGAAAAATTTATTACATATTGCTTTATATGGAGCACGAACCAAAAATAGGTATTACTTGGATGAATGGAGATTTCTGTGCTTCAAAAATGCAGTGTCCAAAAAATCATACAATCTAGCTTCTTTGCTACCTACTCGAACAGCAGCACGGCAACATTCATATAGAGTCTACTATAAAATATAGAGGTGGCAAGATGTTCAGTTGGAACCAACAAAATGGGATTGAAAACGTACTGTCAACGGTTTGCTCCCAGTAACCATGGAGAAGGAAGCTGCACTACCAGCATTGCTGAAGATGATAAGTTGCAGTTGCCGAAGTGGATGCAAGGGACAGTGCGGTTGTCGTAAGCTTGGCTTAACCCCTTCAGACTTCAGTCTGATGTTTTAGCCTTTGGGGTATTATTATATTTTAACATATTTTTGCAATCTTCATTTTTTAAATTTTCTCATATTTATGTGCAAACAGTACAAAGTTGTATTTTTGCGTAACATTTTTTAATAAAATAGCTAAAATCCAATGTGTACATTCTCGTGTACACCAGGTCTGAAGGGGTTAAATTGTTCGATTATCTGCCCCCATTGCGAGGATTAAAGTTGCACTAATGTCAAGAAAATAGAAATTGAGATAGAAGGAGACGTCGACGAAGCCATTGATATTGATCTAGAAGAGTTTTTGACCATTCATATGTCCGATGATGAGGTTGAAGACTCTGAAGACATTGGAGAAACTGAAGAAATGGAGGGAATTGAGGAAACTGGGGCATCTGGAACACTGATGGTAGAACTTCCGGCACTATCGCCGCAGCTTGAACCCCAACGAAAGAGGAGAAGAAATATTGAGTAAAAAAAAGGGCTTTTGTATAGTACATATTTTGAATAAATCGAATATTGCTCCGTTATTCTACTAATTTTTTTCCTTTGAAATTCCTTCCCAAAAAATAATTATTTAAACTGTTTTCCATATATCGTAGACTCACCCGATCGAAGCACTCTCCTCCACTGGCGTGATGCAAGAATTTGAGCGCCGCATGCCTCTTTCGCAGGGTTATATTTTTAAAACTATTGCTCTGATTGAAAAAAATGTAGATACCTTTTTTGTGGAGAATTTAGTATTGGACAATTTAGTTCCTCATAATTCTTCCGTAGAATGAATATTTTCGGAGATATCTACGAAAACAATAAAATTTCCCCTTCCATTTGTTTAAACAATATGTTCCGGACCGAATTTTAGTGCCCATTTTTGATATTTGTCTACTTGAACATAAAAAGAAGTGATAGAAACAAAAAAATCTCCATTAGGAATTTTTGGGTCAATAAAACCTCTGACGCCTGGACTATTCATGAAAAAAAAGCAGCGTTATTCTTCAAGTGGCTGTAAAATTAACAATTTTCAAAATTTTGAGAAATCCTTCGAGATCGACATCGACAAAGACTACAATATATCCAAATTTGAGCAAAATCCGAAATGTTACTCCAAAAAGTGTCCGATTTGGTATGGAATGACCCGGCGATGAAAACCATTGTTTATATCATGAGGCGACGCAGTGTCGCACCTCCACTAAGATTACTAAATAAAGGAACCAGTCATCGATGGTCCAGATCATGATCCCCGTATGCCCTTTTAGTCAGTTCCCTGGAGAGTGTGAAAAAGTGAAGATGTGTCTTCCAAGCATATTCTGATGAAGAATATTTTTGGTAGTGAAAACACAGTGCTTTTACTTAATTCCGAAGTCCCATTTCCAATAACACCTCGACCGAACAATATGATAAATAAACATTTAATAAAAATATGATTGACTTTTAAATAACGAAAAATGGAAAAAAAACCAAAACCTGTGGCCGCCACAGGCGAAAGAAGTGAAACTTCAATACTGATGGGTAGAAAAGAAAACTAAACAAGTTATCAACAATAATAATACTATGACATTTCAAGATAATGTAGCTTAGATATGGTTTTAAAAACAATAGTACTACCATGACATTTTTATTATGCCATGGTATTACTATTGTTTTTAAAACCATATCTCTGAACTAGGTATTACTATCGTTGATTACTTGTTTAGTTTTCTTTTCTACCCATTAGTATCGAAGTTTCACTTCTTCCGCGCGTGGCGGCCACACGTTTTGGTTTTTTTTTACATTACACAGTATATCAATAATTACTCTGGCTTTTTTGTTATCCTTTGCGTTGGAGGCGGAGGAATTGGTTAATAGAAAAAGTCGGAGAACAATGAACATACTTGAGGCCGAGGGAATGATTAAGTTGGAGATTGGATAAATTATTTAATAAAGTCAGTCCGTTGAATGGATTAATTTAAAGAGCAAAGGTGAATAATTGCGAATTGAGGGAAAGATGTCATTTTTGTCTTAAAAACGTTTATGTAAGTATTGTTATCACAATTAACTCTTTGCACTCGAGCGGCCCCGCTGGAGTGCAAAGGGTTATTATATATAGCAGAGAAGGCCTTAGTATTATAGAACGTGATTGTGATTATTTAAATAAAAAAAATTAATAATGAAATAATATAAACGCTTTTGCTTACGGATCAGCTGATGTCGCCATACTGCGTCACGTAACGCGCGCATTTCCTCTCGCTCTCGCTCGCTCAAGCAGGAAAGGGTCACTAAAATGCTGGCAACCCCCAGTCGTGGCAGCTTTTATGCAGGCAACTATGTTCCATTGTGTAGAGGAAATATTTAGTTTTAAATTGGTGTAAAAATTATTCAAATACATGATGGGCGTATATAATTAACAAAAAAGGACCCTTTTGCACCCTTTTGGACCGCTATCTTTCAGATGTTATTTCATTTATTTCTTATAGAAATGAACGTAAATGTTTAACAAAAATTAAGTTAAAATATCTCTAATTAAGAGTACTTGCGGCAGGATTTTGGTAGGCAACCGAGCCATAATATATAACCCTATGAGTAATCTTCCATTTAAATCGCATCTTAATAAAAAAAACAGATGAACGTATAAATCACGCGGTGGGATTCTCGGACTATTAGACCGCTATATTATATAAATTCTTTTTTTTCTTATTGACGAGAAAATCATGAAATCAGGAAATTACTGTTAGCGAACAACACAGAAATGGTATTCAAGTTTCCACTGTGTGTTAGCAGTGATTTCCTGATTTCACTATTTTCTCGCTAATCTAAAAAAAGAGCTTATAGTGGCCTAGATCCAGTTGTTTTATATGTACGTAAAACATTTTTTCCAAAAAGAATAAATCGATAATAAAAAATGTTAAGCATGAAGATGCTAATGTGGTTACCAATAGCCCAGCAAAACAGTCGCAAACCAGAAGCAGCGCAGTCGTTGGTTCACCTTACCCATCAACTCCCTTTTTACAAGTCGAGTACCGTAACTTTCCGTTACAGTGAGATAGCGGTGGAACTCTTCCATAACCTTAGAGTAGATGCCCAAGTCGTTATCTGCGTTGACCAACGTTCCAATTCTAATTTCTCATTTTTTCGTCAACTTATAATATGAAACAGATATGTTTCATTTAATTATTAGTGAAATTTTTATATTTCAGAGGCAGCCAAAGAGAAAGCACCATGCGTCATTTTCATCGATGAGATTGATTCGGTTGGAGCTAAGCGAACGAATTCAGTTCTCCATCCCTATGCGAATCAAACAATAAATCAACTACTTTCTGAAATGGATGGGTAAGAGTTTATCCCTAGAGAGTATCCTTATTGCTGTTGAATTTTGGAAGGGGCTTTAATGAAAGTATTGTACATGTCATAGTTGTTATGCTTAAATATTAATTATGAAAAGAATTTTGCCAAGGGAATTTTGCCACCCACATTAAATTGTGCCTATAAAAATTGTTCTAAAAAAAGTAAACATCTTAAATATTAATCGAGCAACACAATTACTTGAAATATTTCCCTTTAAGGCTCCTCTTCTCTAATTTCCTTGCACCTTTATTTTGGCAGCAGTGCATCGGACATATGCCCTAAAAAATTGAGACTATAATTTAAACAATATCTCCATTTCAGGAAATATTCGTACACGAAAATCATACATCATTTATTTACACATCGCAGTGTAACATTTTGTAAATTTATTATTCACTGAATAAAATTACTAGAGAGTTGAGAGAGTCCATCAAGTAAAAAATAGCTTCCTTTCAGTCTAACATTTTATTACCCTATGGTCAGTCTGATCATAAAATAAATTAGTTCGAGGAAAATTCAGCGGTATGACCATTGCCTTTCCGGTACCTGAAGTGACCTTTAACGCTTGAACCAGGGTTGAAGTTAGTTTGCAAGTTGACGCTGTAGAAGGTAGACCGAAGTTGACCTCATGTGATATTTGTGTTTGCGAACGAGATTTTATAAATTTAATTTAAAGCGTAAAGTGTTCTAGACTGTTGTATTTGTGTTTTTGAATAGACATAAAATGAGTTCCAGTTCTGGCTCGAGTAGAAGAAGTTGTGTAAATCACCCTGATGTATTTTGTTACATATGTGGAGAATTTACTCTAAAAGAAAACAGAAAAACTGTTAGTGACTTTGGAAAGAGAGCTTATCTCGGATACTTTAATGTTAAACTTGGTGATCAGGATAAAACCTGGGCACCGCATATGGTCTGTAAAACTTGTACGGAACATTTACGACAGTGGACTAACGCGAAAAGAAAATGTTTAAAATTCGGCGTACCCATGGTTTGAGGGAACCAAAGAATCACTTCGATGACTGTTACTTCTGCCTAGTAAATCTTAATGGAATCAATGAAACAATCGTAGCAAGTGGAATTATCCTGATTTAGTTTCTGCAAGATGCCCGGTCCCTCACTCAGATGAAGTACCGATCCCAACATTTCATCAGCTACCAGAGCTCAGTCAGGACGAGGATTCGTCCTCTGATAACCCTTCTGATTGTAATAAAGGTAACAGTGATTATGACGGCATGGCATCAATGCCCCAACATTTTAACCAGAGTGAGTTAAACGACCTCAGTAGAGATCGCAACCTATCAAAAGAAGCTTCTGAAGTACTGGCGTCCAGGTTGAAGGACAAGAATTTACTGGAACAAGGAACCAAGATGACTTTTTACCGTATGAGAGAGAAAAGGATATACTATCTTTCTTTTCTCAAGAAGACAATCTTGTATATTGTCACGATATTAAAAGACTCCTGGAAAAAATGGGCCTTCCTGACTATTCTCCAAATGAATGGCGCCTATTTATTGACAGCTCAAAGCGAAGTTTAAAATGTGTCCTTCTACATAATGGAAATAAATATGAAGGGTTCTTTTAAAAAACAACACTTATCAAAAACGTCAATCCCTGTAGTATTGGTAATAATGCCTACTCTTTCGTGATATCTAGCCATGTAGTTGTGCCTACTCTTTCATTATAATATAACTTCATATGGTTCAGTACCAATTGGTCACTCAACGAAAATGAAAGAAGCATACGATATCATAGCTTTCACTTGTGTGGACTTAAAAATGGTGAACTTTCTTCTCGGACAGCAAAGTGGCTTTACCAAATATCCGTGCTTCCTGTGCCTCTGGGATAGCAGAGACAAAACACACCATTGGATTAGAATAGAGTGGCGTAAGAGAGAAAACCTAGATATTGGGGAAAATAATGTCATTAACGATCCCTTAGTTGAACGAGAGAAAATCATCTTTCCTCCACTCCATATTAAGGACGATCGTCAGTGCACTTCGAGGTGAGGTAGAAGGGGAAAAAGAACAATGAAATCGACGTGTGTTGCCAATTTCAAATAGTAAAATTTCAAGTTTTATAAAAACTGCAATAATAAGTGTAGGTGTTGAATTATTTTTTCTTTTTGTTACTTTCAACCTAAAAAATAAGATAAATATTCGAAAACCATTTTATAACTTCAAACTTAATTTATTTTAAATATGTAAAATGTGTGCAAAACGTGGCAACATAGCATTTCAACATTCGTAAGTTGGTAGCAAATCGGTAGGTTAAACAGAATTCTTATCGACAAACAACGCGGTTCGTGACGTCTGTTTATAACCTCAATCTCAAGTTTGCGAGTATATAAACAGACGTAAAAGAACTGCCAAGACATGTAGGTATAATTTTTCACGTGCTCAAACTTTCCGATGAAAGGAAAACTGGTTAGTGAGAAAGTGACCGGTGATAGTGGGTTAGTGGGTGATTTGTAAGTCGGTAGCAAATCGGTAGGTTAAACAGAATTCTTATCGACGGACAACGCATTGAAGCGGTTCATGACGTCTGTTTATAACCTCAATCTCAAGTTGGAAAACTGGTTAGTGAGAAAGAGCACGCTTCGTGCCAATAGCTTGTGACGTCACGTAGTGAGAAGTTGCCACGTTTTTACATATGGCGGACGAGTACATGAAAACTTTTGAATTTTTCGACAGTTTTTCCTTTATATTAAACAAACTGTAGAGTGAAAATTCTTTATAATTTAGTAAAAACAAGTTCGTTTGGTGTTGAAACTTATTTTATAATTTTCAGAATTTTTTTCGGTTGAAAATCGCAAGTTCTGTGCATTTGAAATATGCTCCCCATAAGACTCAATGCTCTAATCTCGCGTAAGTTTTAAAAATTAATTACAAGAAAACTGTAGAGTGAAATTGTTTGATATTTTTTCTCTTATTAAAATGAGTTCACAAGTATTTTAAAACATTTTCAATTACGGTTTCTGAGAAGTCATTTCTCTGACGATCCTCCTTAAACTCGGCCTAATGAAATAGTTTGTAAAGGTTTTTGATAAGACTGGATCATGCTTTGCATATATAGCTAGAGAAATGCCCCAGTTGATTTCAGAAAAACGTAAAGCAATAATATTTGACGACCCACAAATAAGGCAACTTATTAAGGGCCCTGCCTTCGTAAACTCAATGAATGAGGCCGAGCGGAAAGCTTGGACCTCATTTGTTTTGCAGTGGTCTAACATTTTCTGGGGAAGCGCAAGGCTGACAACTATGAAGTGGTCAACGAGGTGCTTGAGAGTTTCAGATCTCTTGGGTGCAACATGGGGATCAAAGTGCACTATTTGTAGAGTCACTTGAACCGTTTTCCAGAAAATTTAGGCGACATCAGTGAGGAACAGAGTGAAAGATTTCACCAAGATATAAAGACTATGGAGGACCGCTACCAAGGACGTTGGGATACACACACGATGGTAGATTGCTGCTGGACTGTTCCCAAATACATTCAAGAGTTTCACGGAAACGAAGCTTTTAAAGTGTACATCAGTGACTTGTTATTTTATCAATGGCTTCATTCTTTATTTTTATATACATTATAACAATATTAAAAATTTTTCTATAATATATAATAATACAAATTTGTGTTTTGTTTGTTTTATTTGATTAAGATTTAACTCAAAATAGTGTAATATGTGTTTTTCACTAAAATTTGATATTTTAGAAATTTTAGCTCCTAGGCAAAAACTAACGCCAGATTTGAGTTCAGAGCATCAAATTTATACAAAATCAGCTAAAAATATTCCGGCACCAAAACCACTGTTGACCAGTGTAATATATACGTATACGTATATGATATGCAATACATAAAATATACGTATTAGCTATATGGGTCATTCCATACCAAATCGGACACTTTTTGGAGTAACATTTCGGATTTTGCTCAAATTTGGATATATTGTAGTCTTTGTCGATGTTTAACCATATCTCGAAGGATTTTTCAAAATTTTGAAAATTGTTGATTTTACAGCCACTTGAAGAATAACGCTGCTTTTTTTTTATTAAATTATAATTATCAAACCGGTTGTCGGCTGAGAATAATATTTTGTATACTAAAAGTGAAAGAGTTGAAAAACCAGAAAAAAATTGCATCGATCAAAAAAAAAATTTTTTTAATAATTTTATTTGCACTTGATTTAAACAAATGACGTATTTTCATAGCTGGCCACTTTTTAAAAATCTGAAAAAAAGCAAGCATATACTTTGATATCCTCTCTTAAACGACAAATAAACAAAAATAACGACACTTTAAAATTGACGACACAAAAATTAATTGAAGTTGACGCCGCGTCGGCCTCGCCGCGTCGGCCCCGCCGCTAGCGTGTCGCCAAGCCAGTCGAACCCACCGACCGGTGGCTGGCGGCGGGGCCGACGTGCCAATTCCGACGCGGCGTCAACTTCAATTAATTTTTGTGTCGTCAATTTTAAAGTGTCGTTATTTTTGTTCATTTGTCGTTAAAGAGAGGATATCAAAGTATATGCTTGCTTTTTTTCAGATTTTTAAAAAGTGGCCAGCTATGCAAATACGTCATTTGTTTAAATCAAATGCAAATAAAATTATTAAAAAAATTTTTTTTTTGATCGATGCAATTTTTCTCTGGTTTTTCAACTCTTTCACTTTTAGTACCCAAAAGATTATTCTCAGCCGACAACCGGTTTGATAATTATAATTTAATGAAAAAAAAGCAGCGTTATTCTTCAAGTTGCTGTAAAATCAACAATTTTCAAAATTTTAAAAAATCCTTCGAGATACGGTTAAACATCGACAAAGACTACAATATATCCAAATTTGAGCAAAATCTGAAATGTTACTCCAAAAAGTGTCCGATTTGGTATGGAATGACCCCTATATATCTAGGATGCCCGGGAAAAAGAGTATAAGTCAAAAAATGGTCAATATGAGATTCTACAATTTTCTTCTACTTTCCTAGAGATATTTGTGTGCTACATGCATTTAACGGTTCTTATGAGAATTGTTATTTTCATTTTATACATTTTTTCAACAGTTTGTGTTTCAATATAAACAAATAAAGGTGTTTTCCGAGCAATACCATTTTTTGACTTGTACTCTTTTTCCCGAGCATCCTAGATATATTTATCTTTAAAAAATACATCCCTCATATACATAAAATATACGCATCAGCTACGTATATTAAATAGCTCAAAAATACATTTCCTCTTATCCGTGAAATATACGTATCAGTTACCGCGCGTATATTGTATCTTTACAAAAATACACTCCTCTATATACGTAAAATATACGTATCAGTTACGTATGCTGATATTGCAGATTTATATATTAATGTTATTTTGATAATTTGAAATATGTAATATTGAAAATTGGTACTTCAAAATCATTTAAAGATACAGATTTTTTGTAACTTTTAATTGCATCATAAGAATATTGCATTTCTAATATTAGTTTGGTGCTATACTACTTCACATTGCATATAAATGTATAAGTACACATTTTTCATAATATCATTTCGGAATTATTGAGTATACTCAATAGCAATACTCTTCATACATATCATTGGTGGCTAGCGGGGATTCGAACCCGGATGAGTATACTCAATAATTCCGAAATGATATTACGAAAAATGTGTATACATATACCGGGTGGTTCTTTAATATTACGACAAACTTCAAGGACGGGTTCCTTGGATGGAAATAAGAAAAACCAAAACGTGTGCCGCCACGCGCGGGAAGAAGTGAAACTTTGATACTGATGGGTAGAAAAGAAAACTAAACAAGTAGTCAACAATAGTATACCATAACATTTCAAGATAATGTAGTTCAAATATGGTTTTAAAAACAATAGTACTACCATAACATTTGCATTATGCCATGGTATTACTATAGTTTTTAAAACCATATTTGAACGAGGTACATTATCTTGAAATGTCATGGTATTACTATTGTTGATTGATGATTATTCTGCCAGATGTTTACACATCAATTACAAGTTAGAATGACTAATTGATGTGTAAATATCTGGCAGAACAATTTTGTATGGAAGTGGTGTTCGCCATGTACAGTAAGTGAGTTGGAGTAACTCCTCGTCGATCGGCTCTACTCCGACTCACTTATTTATTTTTTTAGCTATCATAAGCCGATTTATTTTAGCTATCAAATCTCGCTCACTAGATGTTTACACATCAGTGTCTCGAGTACTAGCAGACTCGTTTTGTGTTTTTTTTATTCATTAAATCAATTATTGTATTATATATGTGTGTGTGTGTGTGTGTGTGTTGGCAATATTTCGTAACCTCAAAATACTCTAAAAATACTCTAATAACATCGCACAGTACAGCATTTAATATTTACAGTAAAATTCTGTAATAATAATACTGGCAGCTTCAATCGGAGTGGATTAATTCACTGCTGTTGCATACCGAGCCGGTCCAGGTCGTCTGTAGATGGCGGGTCGTAGCCGTGGAGCGCTAAACCACTCTGCTTCAAAGGTGCGGAAACGGGTAACGAATAAACTGAACAATGCACTCACTATAAGACTGATAAGGATATATTCAAGTGATACAAGATGTGTTGATGACTGATGCAATTAAGAGAAGGCAAGAGAAGACGCCGGAAGCCTCCTGGCTTCGTTTTACATAGTTCGGAACGTAGCAACTTTTCGATGAACGGAGGGGATAGCGTGGGCGACGCTATCCACCCTGATTAGCTAATTAGAGGAGAGTGGTATAACAGCCGATGACGCTGGGGCTGTCGGAGTCCGTGCCCGAAGGTCGAAGGTACCGTTGCTAACTTTACGCTTTTATTTCCCGAGCGTCGTACTCACGGATCAAGAATGTCGACCGCGAGGACCTGCCAGGCTACCTTGAACGGTTAATTGTTTCTCTCGTACCTGGGTAAGCCGGGTACTGCATTACCGTATGTCCCGCACAGAACCGCACGCAGTTACAGGGACCTTGAAATTTTCTTTCGGCCGTGCTTGGTCGGTATTCGAGCAACTTTTACCGGTAGTTACCGTATGTACCGTATGTCCCACCCCCGATAGCCAAGCGTGACTTTCACCCAAAAGTCACGCGGTGGCGTCACTGAGTGACGTTACTCTGATGCCACAGTGAAGGCCATCACACGTGAAAAAACGTAAGCAGTAACAGTAAGGATTGACCAATCAGAAAGCCTGTTTAAGCATAATTCCGTAAGAATAGTATTTCTGATTGGTCAATCCTTACTGTTACTGCTTACGTTTTTTCACGTGTGATGGCCTTGAGGATCCGGAGTGCGAGTTTTTGCCAGAACGGAATACTTGATCCTGATTGGTCTATTCGCTGACGCCGTACGGAACTTTTATTCGCGTCGGACACCGCTGTATGGTGGCGTTTCGTTCTTCCTAAGATGGCCGTCGTTACGGACCGAATGTCAAGATAACCATGTAACGTAAACAAAGTATTTGTAAATACCTAAAAGTAGTTTTAAGAGTGCAAGTGCAATAAACCCAATTCATAAGTGATGAATATCGATATCGAAGATATCTTGTCAGTTCTAGGAGAGTCAAAAATGCCGTTAGTGGAAGGAGAAGCGGTATTGAAAAAGCAGTTTGTATTTTCCTGCTGAATCAGAAAGAGAAACCAAAATACAGTGAAAATCGTCGCTTCTTGCGTACAATCGTCACATGTAACAAGTGCTCCTCACGAAGTTGAAGTGAACATCTTACTAGGAAACAACAATAAAGAAGTAACGTGCAAGTGCAGCTGGGCCAGAGGAAGACGCAAACATGTTTTTGCAACGCTTCTGTACATAAATCAGTACGGCAAATAGTACCATGTGACGATTGTACGCAAGAAGCGATGATTTCCACTGCATTTTGGTTTCTCTTTTTGATTCCGCAGGAAAATACAAACCTGTGCTTTCAATACCGCTTCTCCTTCCACTAGCGGAATTTTTGACTCCTAGAATTGATAAGATATCTTCGATACCGATATTCATCACTTATGAATTGGGTTTATTGCACTTGCACTTTTAAAACTACTTTTATTTACAAATTCTTTGTTTATGTTACGTGGTTATGTTGACATTTATTTTGAAAAAGAAAAATATCAAATTATTTTACAAAATTTAATGAGAACCTTCGAGAGCAGTCACTAGGTTCGTTCCAACTAACACGAGGACTGGTTCTTAACCCTTAAATGCATATTGTTGCTTTTCGGCAACACACTGCCTACTATACCTTTCAAACTCACACTAGAGCAAATATCGACTTGCTGCATGGAGTATCCGTTGGGCTACGTATTGCTTTATAATAGGCTGTAAGCATTTGTTGGTACATGGCGCTCATGTCACTGTATTATTGACATGTCCCAGTCTGCAGACAACCGGCGAGCAACGGGATAAGAAAACGAGATGCAAGCTGCCTAACTGCAAAGGACTTACCTATACCAAGTGTGAGAATTGCGGTGTAGAATTATGTTTCAATAAACGTAATAATTGTGTCAAAAAATTTCACACGTAATGTAATGTCATACTATGTACTTAATGCATGATGTTGCCATTTGGCTACATACCCTTTTTTCGAAAAAAAAAAAAACGGTTCAAAGTGAAATATAATTTTTATTTTTATTTTTCCCTGTATTAGTTTTGTAAAATCTTCCAGTTTTTCATTTTTTTATTTTTAAACAAAAAATCATGCATTTAAGGGTTAACTCGACGGAGTGTGCGCAGTCTGACCCAGCCGTTCCAACAAACACAGAACTACTTCTGGAACGATTCCAACGAGCGTTCCAACCGCGAACTGTAACAGAACTGGTTCTCGAACGGTAATTTCAGTCCCTAGTTCTGAGTTGGAACGATTTTTTAGCACATGCGTAGTAAGGCGCGAGACGCACTCTATTTGAATCGGTGAGTCCAAGAACAGTAAAAATGCATAAAGATAGTTTCGAGAAAAAATGAAAAAACATAATAACTTCACAATGAGTTAATGGCCATCATTTCAAGCTCTTGAAAACTGTAATGAGGGATGCTAAATACGTGGATTTTCTTATTACTGATAGGAATCGGTTCTTGACAATATATAAAGCTTAGAATTTTAAACATTTTGGCTACCTATCTTAACTCAAAACGCCATTTGTTGGACTTATACTGTTCTTGGATTCACTGATTCATTTCTATTCGGAGGCATTGAAGGATATTTTAAAATATGCTAAACTCTTGCTCTAACAAATATCGTTTACTAGCAAAGGTTTAAGTCCTAGTACGGAAAAAAAACTAAAATGTTAATTCCGATGATAACGTTAAAAAGGGTCAAAGGAAATTTTTAGAAATTGCGGGAAAAACATGATGGATAACAGAAAACATTTTTTTATTTGGTAATATAATATGTACATGGTTCTATTATGTGTATATTATCCTATTCTTTATATAAAATATTGTACGACTTAAGTTATTATATCATAGTATTTTCATTCGCAATTTTTTTCAACTGCTGTTACATATAATGAATCTGAATAAAAGGAGATAATTTCCTTGAGAAATCCAGTTAACAAGCTGGTAAAATTAAATAGTATCATATAGAATACATCGTTGGGAATTATTAAAATTCTTCATTGTATGGAATGATTTCGTCCTGGCGTAAATTTTATACTTCATGTTCAGGCATTTGTCCTTCATTTTGAAGTGTTCGTTAAATCTGAAAGAAGCGTACCTATTATCAAAACGATTATCATCAAATGAAATATGAATATTATAAAATGAAAATATCCTGATTACAATCTGATAATAATTAAATAAACTTACTCCAGAAAATCGAAGTCGATATTTGAATGTTCACTCTGTATAAGCGCCCAGCAACCCCGGAAGAAATGAGATAAAGGAGGAAACTTAAACCTTGGTATAAAGTTTAGTAACAGTATCTTCGGATACATCTGTGGCTTCATTGTACGTACGAAGGTATATTCTAAGCCAAGCCCTTTGCAATGTTTCCTTCGGATACAGAGAAAAGTCAGGATTATCCATACCTGAAAAAAGAAATAAGAGATTTTGTATTACTTCTATGCTATAAAAATTATTAGTTTGTGGTAAATGGATAATTTGATTACCAGCAAATTCAATAAAATGATTGGATATATCAAAAGCCTCAGTTAAAAGCAGTGTACTCATAGTCAATGAAAGTAACGCTATTTTCTTTTTCATTGTACAATACATTTCCCAGTAGAAGATCATTGTGAGCCTATACTGTAGGACTATCAAGTTCTGAAAGAGTTTCCTTTACACGTTCACTGCGGATCATGCGGCTCCTGCGTGAGGGTGTATGTATTTTAAAGCAAGAGCTGCGCGGTCCGCAGCGAATGTGTTAAGCATTGATGTTCCTTTTGAAGCACCACATAAGGTCGGATTAGCCATTTGAATCCTGAAACAGAAGAGTATTGGAATACTTTACACAATTAAAATTAGATATCAAGCATACTCCGATAGTTCACTTCGCGTCTTTTGCAGTATCCCTGAATCCCTTTGGCATGATCTAAACACATGATGATAAACAAAACCCAGATCCAGAAAATGTATAATACAGGTGGACACGAGAATGCGACCCCTTCAATCATTTACGCCAATAAACTGAAAATGTAAAACACGAGTCAAGAATGTTTACAGTTGCATTCCGGGATGTTTGTAGGTTAGAGCAGCGCGAAGGGGATTATCCGTAACTTCTAAATGGTGTCTATTTGAAAAATAGCAATTGAAAGAAAGACTTACGTTTCAACAATTAGTTGAACTCACACATCCGCTTAGGATTACCCGTGATTTTCCACAAAATGTATACAAAAGGTGGAGAAGCCTCCCTGTCTGTCATGTCCGGTTTCTATATTATGACCGGAGTGGAGCAACATCGCGCTCGAAGAGTCGATGGCTCAATTGGTAGAATGCAAGCATTCCCAGTTTCGAAGCATCTCGTATCTTGAAGATCGCAGGTTCAAATCCCGGTAGGGTGTGAAAAAAAAAGCGACACTACTAGGCGGCGGCACTGCACAGGCATACAGTGAAAAACCTCGGTAAAGTTACTGCATGCAAAATCCTACTTTATCCTTTTGCAAAATCCTACTTTATCCACTTTGTACACTGCGTGATGCCACAGTGGTACCCCAGTGGGCACGCACCAAGACATCACTGTGATGTTTCTCAAAGTCACCGCGTGGTCCCACAGTGCCACCACTGTGGAGCCACCTGGCTATCGGGGACTCTGTACGGGCCAGTTTGAAAGTTACCTTCAGGGAGGCTTGGTCGGTAATCGAAACATTTATACCGGTAGAAGTCGAGTCGGTAGTTAGAATTGGTGTCAATTCTGGAGATCGAAGCGTCTAACCTCGAAATTATGAATTTGTGAATAATGGTGAGTAATTTCCATTCCATTTAAATCCATAATTTCGAGGGTAGACGCTTCGATCTCCCGAATTGACACCAACTCTACCGACTCGACTTCTACCGGTATTAAATCACTCAAGTACCGACCAAGCTTCCTCGAAGGTAAATTCAAACTGGCCCGTACAGAGTGGGACATACGGTATCATCCCAAATTAAACAAGCAAAGATACCGACATTGCCGAAACTTTACCGACGGTCAAGAATTTTATAGTTAGAGTTGGCTTGAGAAGAGTGCGCTGTGTGTGCTGCGTGAAAGCGAAAAGTGTCAAACGTCTGATTTCCCGATAGCTGTTAATTCAAGAGATCGAAGTGTTTTGTCTATTATTCAATACTTAGATTTTCAGAATTGACAGCTATTGGGAAATCAGACGTTTGACACTTCGCTCTCACGCAGCACACACAGCGCACTCTTCTCAAGCCAACTCTAACTATAAAATTCTTGACCGTCGGTAAAGTTTCGACAATGTCGGTATATCTGCTTGTTTAATTTGGGATGATAGATTCGGTGTATATAGATTATTTAGACAGAGATACAAGTGTTAGCTGTTTACGGAGCGCATGGGGAAGCTAGGAGAAAGTGACTAGGCTTGTGTGCGTCACCAATGCTAGCTGCGCTATTATTAGGTTGTATAGCGATTTACTATATCGACATCATCGACAAGAAAATGTAATACCACTCTAGGCCGCAAGCGCTGAAGTAGCTGCGCACGAATCACTGCGCACTAATCACATCCGGCTTCACATTTCCATCCCATTTCCCGAGGTTTACCCTCATACCGCCGTAATAGATGTTTACACATCAACAATAGTACTACCATAACATTTGTATTATGCCATGGTATTACTATAGTTTTTAAAACCATATTTGAACGAGGTACATTATCTTGAAATGTCATGGTATTACTATTGTTGATTACTTATTTAGTTTTCTTTTCTACCCATCAGTATCGAAGTTTCACTTCTTCCGCGCGTGGTGGCCACACGTTTTGGTTTTTGCTTCATTTATTCTTGAGTTTCAAGTTAATAATTCTAACAGGTTCGATCAAGATTAGATCTCCTCGGGATCGTAAATCCCGAAGACACTACTGCGTGACACGACTAGTGACCGAACACGTGGAGAGATGGATTTAAGCTATATTGGTTAGTTCAATTGATTTAACACTCCACTCACAATATTACTGGTGATATATTGAATTCAAAGAGATACAGTAGTTCGATGATTTAACCGTGGTTTACGATTAGATACACTGCGAGGTAGTTTTGAGGGAAAGGTGCGGGACTGCGAACACATTCGCAACCCACGTTCGCCGAAACATACCGCCTGCCTCGCCGTTACGGTAATATAAATGTATAACTGTAGCGGACGTACCACAGAGTAACAGAGGCGATAAAGACAAAGAAGACAAGGAAACTTGACTATGAGAGAGACGCATACAATATCTAATTTAAAGGGCCGAGAAGCCCTCAGAGCACCCGAGAAGCGTGAATATGAATAGTTTCTCGCTTGAGAACATTTTGAGGTTCTTATCGCTATCATAATGGCAGGTCATATGTGTGAATTATGAATAGTTTTTATATAATTCGGTTAAAAGAAATTCGAGATTTTATAAGTTCAATATTATTTTCATTTTTGCTTATAGAGGAGGTAGTTTTTTTACCACATAACTTAATCCTTTATTGTAAACAAAACTGAAAAAAAATGAAATATAATCTATGTAAATATCTCCAGAAGGCAAAAAATGTCACATACGACCTTGTGCTATCATGGTAGTTTTATGTTCTCGAGTCTTCTCGGCGAGAAACCACAAACCAAATTAATATTTTATTTTATACTAGATTATACTAAATATAGTTGAGTACAATAGTGGAAGAGAGTGCTTGACCAGCGGGATAATAGTAGGGGGGATTGCTTGTACGCGGTATGGGAAGAGATTGCGGAGTGGGAATGTTGGTTGTTTTCTATGAGAGTTAGTAACGGGAATGAAAACGTTCTACACGACGGTGTACTTAACCCTAGAATACTAATAGGTTTTTCTTTATACGTTATTCTAATGGAAGCGTCGTAAAAATTACGACATATTAGTATTCTAGGGTTAATACATAATTATAAACCCAAACGGGTGTAACTGGAGAAATAAATTATTACTAGATATAGTTATGTTATAATTCCAATTTCTTACATATATACCGCATGTCCTATGGCCAACCGCGCAGGTGAGCTGCGACCTGAATTCTTGACTTCGGCAGTATTTATGGTACAGTTAGAGTGGGCTTCAGACGAGTGCGCTGCATAAGAACGAAAAGTGTCGACTGCTCTTCTAATAGCTGTCAATTCGGGAGATCGAAGTCTAAGCTCGAAATCGTGAATCTTTAAATAAACTAGACCATTTGCACGCGCAAGCGCGCGCCTAAAACGTATTTCATAACGACATTTACATTTACTTCAACACTAATTTTATCAAATTGAATTTCCCCGCTTTAACTATCGAATACTATATCGATATCGATTATCAACTAACTAATGGGGATAGGTGACCACGACTTTCGATTATCGATATCGATTGTCAACTAACCAATGGGGATAGGTGACCACGACTTTCGATTATATCGCGTTGGATTTTATTAGATAGGATGGTAAGTAATGCTCAGAAGTGAGAGTTAACAATCATTCGGGTTTTTTCGATGTCCAACCGAATTACACGCCTCATGCCTATTTGTTTCAGAAATTATTTCCGCGCTAGCACCGCGCATGTCTAGGAAGTAGTTTTACGAAGTGGCGTGAGCGATACCTAAGGTATCAATTCGGAAGATTATTTATGATTATTTCTCATCACTTCTACAAATTATTCACTACTAATTCAAAACTTTACGATTTTGAGGTTACACGAAACGCTTCGATCTCCCGAATTGACAGCTATTAGAAGAGCAGTCGACACTTTTCGTTCTTATGCAGCGCACTCGTCTGAAGCCCACTCTAAGGCTTAGCTCACACGGTGCGACTTCACTGCGACAAAACTGACGCACTCGGTCGCATTCGGTCGAGAGTACGTCGCACGCGGCAATTCAGCATGGAGACGCAGCGAAGCACTCACACGGTGCGACTTCCCTGCGACAGCAGTGCGACACGCACCTCGCGCTTGTCTGTATGACATCTACAGTGGCGGTGTCGTTGTGTTAGTTTGCCGCGCATCTGCTCACGCAGTGGGACAAAACTGTCGCAGGAAAGTCGTCGATTCCTGCGACAGCGTGCGTCAGTTCTGCCGCACTGCTGTCGCAGTGAAGTCGCACCGTGTGAGTTAAGCCTAACTGTACCATAAATACTGCCGAAGTCAAGAATTCAGGTCGCAGCTCACCTGCGCGGTTGGCCATAGGACATGCGGTATATATGTATGTATGTATGTATGTATGTATATATATGTAAGAAATTGAAATTATAAAATAACTATATCTAGTAATAATTTATTTCTCCAGTTACACCCGTTTGGGTTTATAATTATGTATTAAGTACACCGTCGTGTAGAACGTTTTCATTCCCGTTACTAACTCTCATAGAAAACAACCAGCATTCCCACTCCGCAATCTCATCCCATACCGCGTACAAGCACTCCCCCCTACTATTATCCCGCTGGTCAAGCACTCTCTCCCACTATATCTATATAGGTATATGTACCTATGTATGTATATCAAAATATGTTACGTTAGTGGCGTGCAGCAAGTGTCGGAAGACGATACAGAGTTTTCAATACTCAAAAGTGATGTAATTGGTTTGAATGGTTCTGTTTAGAACAACTGAAGTTTAAATTATTTATCACTAGGAGAAAATCCAATCAAAATTAGGGCGGTGGCGTGTAGTGAAGTTTTAAAGTCGATTCAAAAATGGCTATTGATATGGCTAAAGAATCGTAGGTATCTATTATACTAAAAGTATATATCAAATATTTATTTTCCTACGCTCAAGAAACAATATACATTCAATACTCGTACTTACATTAGAGTATATCGTCGCTGTTACTGCAATAGGTCGTATGTCAAAAAATCACCACCTTCCGCTTAATACATTTTACGAACCAAAACCAAGGCTACTACCATACTGCAAAACCTCGTATCTCAATCATACTTAGCCACACAAGCAGTCTTACAGTTACAGAATATCAATTTTAGGATGAATTCTGGTGCAATTGGTTTGTCGATCGTTATTGGTAAAAGAAGTTCTCCCTGCTTTCTCCATCCCCAAGAGGTAGCTTCTAACTCATTTTCCAGCCATTCCTGGATTTGGTAATATACCCGCAAACTGTGCTGAGCGGCTGCATCTGATGTTGGTGGTAAAGAAGTTAATGAGAAGTTTGCACTTAAACTCTGTCTTGATGCATTGTTGTGAAATTTGAAAAAGCGTAGCTAATTTAGCGTTTTTACTGACTTTCCGACATCATACAGAGCCAATAGAAACTCTTCTCCAATAGCAATTATATCCTTCTTGTCTGCAGTGGGATTTAAAAAAATGGCTACTTTGGCTTGTAGGTCCTGATGTTTCTCTGAAAGCCTATATGTAGACAACTTTCCTTTTTTATAAATTGCCGAGGTAGTATCACACCAAAAACGGTATGGGAAAATAAAATCGAAGCACGCGCGTAGTACCTATCTTATTTTAAAGCGCATTTATGTTCGTTGTTTTATTAGGTTTTGTAGTGCTGCCGGGTCTTAACATATAAATATTGTCCGTTTTTGATTTGAATAACAGTAATACCATTAAATCAGTGTCTTCACCAACCAATGTTACCGATTTTTCTAACTTTCTTGCTTCAAGAACTTTCTCCGTTATGAGTGTATCTGCATCCCCATGTGCTAGGAAAACTTTAATATCAGCTGTTTCGAGATGTTGGCTTAGTTGTGAAATAAACAACTTTTTATTGTTTTCATTTTTTTTTAATCGGGGCCTATTAATGATTGCCATGTTGTGGTCTATTAACCGTAAGACTAATTGTGGAAAGGCCAAATGTTATCCGTCTTCACTTGCATTTGGCCGCCTAGCACACGCCTATTACATAATGAAGGGCCGATTTTAAAATTTCTTGTATTTCAGAAACACTTCGGAATAAAAAAATAGCTAACTTTATTGATTTAACACTATTTGTTCTTTATTTTTGAGTACTTTTACATGGCAAAATAATTCGATGGTATTTACGCTAAGAAAAGTGTTTTTTTTGAAGGCCGAAAAATATTTAATGACGACACTTGCTGTACGCCACTGGTTTATTCTAATTGTGTACATATACAGGGTGGACCAGGTTAAACGTCATTTTTTTTATATGTGATAGAACAACAACAACAAAGTAGACTTTCATAAGAAAATTTTTTTCAAAAATTTTTCCTAACAAAGATAAAGGGTGTCAAAGTTTCGACAAAAATTGGTTTTCTCATCATAACTTCTAAACTACTTGATCGATTTCCATGAAATTTCGCACACATTCTAATGTAGAACAGCTGTAAGCAATAATTAAATAATTTTTAAAAATTCTCCAGTGGCGTAGATACTAGGGGCCGGTACCCCCCTTTCCCCCTCCAAATCTTCGGTGCCACTGGATATTTTGCAAAGAAAATTTAATTATTGGATTCCCCGTTTAATTTAGAGAAAAAAATCAGTCTTGCAAATTTTTCATTTATGGCTTCGTTTTTGAGATATTTATTTTAATTTATAGGGTTGCGAGCAGGCCAAAACTAGGTTGAACTCCATTAATTGTGATATGTGATAGAGCAACAAAAAAAATAGATTCTCATGAGAAAATTTTTTCAAAAATGTTTCCTAACAAAGATATAGGGTGTCAAAATTTCGAAAAAAATGGTTTTCTCATCATAACTTCTAAGCCACTGGATCGATTTCTATGAAATTTCGCAGGGGGAAGGGGGTACCGGCCCCCAGTATCTACGCCACTGGAGAATTGTTTAAAATTATTTAATTATTACTTAGAGCTGTACGACATTAGCCTGTGTGCGAAATTTCATTGAAATCGATCAAGTAGTTTAGAAGTTATGATGAGAAAACCATTTTTTTTCGAAACTTTGACACCCTATATCTTTGTTAGGAAACATTTTTGAACAAAATTTTCTCATGAGAATCTATTTTTTTTTGTTGCTCTATCACATATCACAATTAATGGAGTTCAACCTAGCTTTGGCCTGCTCGCAACCCTATAAATTAAAATAAATATCTCAAAAACGAAACCATAAATCAAAAATCTGCAAGGGTGATTTTTTTCTCTAAATTAAACGGGGTATCCAATGATTAAATTTTCTTTGCAAAATATCCAGTGGCGCCGAAGATTGGGAGGGGGAAAGGGGGGTACCGGCCCCTAGTATCTACGCCACTGGAGAATTTTTAAAAATTATTTAATTATTGCTTAGAGCTGTTCTACGTTAGCCTGTGTGCGAAATTTCATGGAAATCGATCAAGTAGTTTAGAAGTTATGATGAGAAAACCATTTTTTTTCGAAACTTTGACACCCTGTATCTTTGTTAGGAAACATTTTTGAAACAAATTTTCTTATGAGTCTACTTTTTTTTGTTATTCTATCACATATAAAAAAAAATGACGTTTAACCTGGTCCACCCTGTATACACCAAATTGTAGGTAATTTTATTGGCTTTCATTCTGGTCTCTTACATTAAAAAAAAAAGAGTAGTTTGAAATATTTGATAAGAACTAAAAAAATGTACCTTTAGGGGTAGTTTTGGGGTTGTTTGCACCCTCGGAGGGATGGGGACTTTTAGTATGTTAATCAGGACCATAACAGCTAAATAATCCCGCATAAATCAGCTTTAGGGCATTTTGTTCCACGAGCACCATGTTATAAAAAATAACTTCCCTGGCCTACAGTCTCCAGAGTACCGAACCAAAGGATCACACTCGAAATCATCTAGCGTTCGGCTCTAGAGGCTTTATTATTATTATTATTATTTCGACAAAATGACATTAATAAAAGTTGTAGATAATAACATTCTGATAAACTTTGCCTTATGACTTTTTTTCTAGCTATTTTAGTTTAGGCGCTACGTCCATTTTTGTGTTTAGAAATTCGCCAGGGCCGTCCCGGAAAAAGAGGACGTTTTCAGCCTCTCTCCAAGGCCATCCTCTTTTTCCGGGACGACCCTGGCGAATGTCTAAACACGAAAATGGCCGTAGCGCCTAAACTAAAATAGCTTTAAAAAAGTCATAAGGCAAAGTTGATCAAAATGTTATTATCTACAACTTTTATTAAGGTCATTTTGTCGAAATAATAACAACAACAACAACAACAACAACAACAACAATAATAATAATAATAATAAAGTCTCTAGAGCCGAACGCTAGATGATTTCGAGTGTGATCTTTTGGTTCGGTACTCTGGAGACCGCCCTTAAAGTAGTATGGTCACGAATCGATTTCCAAGATTTAAATATGAAATAATTATGGATGCAAGCTAATATCAATAGAAACCTCCTGGTGCAATTTGGGGTAGATTGACCGTTTAGTATGTCTGATAAAAATGAATTACCGAGTAGAAAATAACCCAGTCTTATGGGCAAGACACGTTTCTCTCTCTTGCGGTTTGTATGTAAAATCCAAGATTAAAATATAAAAAATATACCAAAAAACGGGGAAAAAAACAAAAATTTACACCCATTGATGAAAATTATTGACCGTTTGATACTTTAGTTATAACTAATTTCTGCTTCTCGGTGTTCGGAAATAGCGCGTCGAGTAGATGCGGCAACGTCGTGTCAGTGGAGTGGGTTCAAGCGTGCATTTCAGATCTCGTTTTCCCCACGATACACTCAAACGTTTGAGTGTGCCGTGGTTTTCTCTACTGGGCCACGAGCCCATTGATAAATATGCGTTGCCACACATAAAAAGACGCTAGTCAAAGGAGGCACATTATTTGACTAATAAGTGAAAAATAATGAAAATAATCGACTAATTCTAATGGTCATAAATTTTATAATTCACAAAGAGAATTTTCAATTATAAATCATAGTTTTTTAATGACTTTTTTTACGGACACTCAACGATCACTTTGGAGAGTGACCATACTACTTTAAACAGCCCTGAAAAAATCAGCCTACCCTCATCGATTTTTTTGTAAAATGGATAAGTGCCTTGGACTACCGCGAGTCTGGTGAAAGTTGGGAAGAGTTCGCGGAGCCCTGCGCGTGCCGAAACAATAAATAATAATTAAATAATAACTACACTCCCATACACTCTATGTCGGCAGTATACTGATTTCGGCCATATTGAATTTTTCGAAATCAGTTCCTCCCCCATGTCAGATCCCAATACGCTATCCACTTCCATCCATAAATCCTTAGTAACTGGTATTCCGCAAACGGGCTTACATTTTACAATTCCACAGCGGTTCACGAATGAAAACTTTTCCGATAAGTTCTTCTTCGAAATCCTGTTTTGAAGAACTGCTATCTTCGTAGATAAGAACAGACTCACACTTGTGTGCTCTCAATTGCACGATTGCCTGACAAGTATTGCAAAACTACAAAGAAACATTAAAAATAAATGAAGGGTCCAGTGGAAAAACGATGAAGGTCCACTTTTTTTCGAAATCGACATTTTAGCGGCATCTGTTAACTTGTAACATGAAGAATCGACACACCAAACCTTATAGGGATCAAACATCAAAATTCCACTAAAAACTGCGTTTGAAAATACGTAGCACAGTGGAAAAACGATGAGACTCCCACGCGCCCGAGGAAGAACGATGAGGTTCCTTCTCTCCACCGATTATTAAATGGTCTCCGGCGTTCTCTATTTTCATTGTTTTCAGCCTGTTTTCTGTGCTTGAACGCAATAGTATTATTGTTAGCTGTTATAAAGTTCGCTGTTGTTTATTTTATAATACGTATTAAACTTAAGAGGTGGGTTTATATAGAGATTTAATTTAATTTTAGCGTAATGTAATTTAAGACTTAATTTAATTAGAAGTTTTTTTTTGGAACCTTTTCCTTCACCACCTTGTCACAAAAAAAGAACACTAGATTGTGTAAAAGTTTTTTTCCCTATTCGCGTGGCCATAGCTATCTAGAGTGTGATAGAGATATGAGCATTATTAATCAAAAATCATACGTAGAAATGCCTTAAGGATGGAGGGATGTGATTAGTCAGAGCAGACGCAAACCCTCACCGTTCACTGTTATAGATTGTAAGACGGAATTCTTCAAAGCGTGGACAGATTACTTATCGCCGATGTACAAACCGAAATGTCCGTTCCCCACAAGAACGATTCGATGCTTGAAGGTCTCCTCCGATACACCACAGTATATCAACATTAGCCCTTCATTTTGTGGTACACTTTATAAGCATAACGTGTTTTGAGTGCCACCAAAGAGAGGCAAAAATAAGGGAAAGAACCCCCCACCAAGACAGCAGCTCCGTAACTCCTACGATGGGCCCCTTCCTATTAATTTATCGAAGTATAATGACCTGCAACACCTGACCAAATTTCTCATCAACGAAGATGCCAAGAAGTTTTATCATAATTTAGTCACAGATAGAGCTGTCTCAGAAGGTCACGATGATATTTATTTTGATTACGAGGAAGACGATGAATAATGCGGGAACTTTTTACTACATGGATTAAAGTTTTAGTTTTTAATAACAATTTAGTAGATATTTTAACAGCAATAATGTATGAATGTTCATGAATATATTCAGTTTCGTTTTTCACATTACATATTCTTTATTTTTTATAATATATAATCACTTAGCTTTAATTTTGAATGTCTATATCTTTGAAGTGAATAAAAATGTTGAGTATATATGATGTTTTTATTCGTGCCTGGATTCAAAATGAGGTTCTAATGAATTTTTGATCGAGAAAATTACTCAAAAAGAACTCTAAATGTCATTAAAATTATTGTTTCAAACATTGATTTAGAAACTATTTCACCAGGTATTGTGAAACTTTAACTTTCGTTTTTCTCGACTTCTTAAGAAATGCACCTTCATCGTTTTTCCACTGGACCCTTCAAATGAAGATTTAACCTATAAAAGTCACATAAATTACGAGTATAGTCATATAAGCAAAGTTCTGTGCGTTTCATGAAATATTCATGAATACTACAGATAACGAATACAAGGTAACTACTTCATTTATTTATTATGTGTGCATTTAAAGATCGTTTACATTATACTCACCAATAATTCTTCAGACGATGACTTTTTACAATTCGCACTAAAGTTTACGAAGTAGCGTCCACCAATAATTTTGATGACAATTTGTAATTCACGAAGTAGCGTCAAAATCGAACACTAGTCAATTTTGCTGCACGGCGGAAGTGACGTTCGGAAAAGCGATGAGCTGATTGGTCAACATAGGCAAAACGCACTCTGACGTGCTCTGTCTGCAGTCCCCATTAGACCGACCCTACGGTCTATTTAGTTAGCCAGGTTTATAATCCAAAACCCCCCTTTCGAACACTCCATTACGCGAGTCCCAATTTCTACCATTTGTAGAAATTGTTTTTCCTCGTTTATTGCTAAAGGTTGCAATAGGAAAATACAGTTTATAAGGATTGAAATACAAATGATAGAAAGTTGAAGTAGAAATTTTCAATTTAATCCTCAAATTCATACTTTTATTTAACCACTGATCAGATTAACCAAGTACTGTGAGATCCTTTCCTGATAATACTCTTGACTGAGCGTCGGCTAACCATCGACGATTTTTTTATTAGTATTAGAACCTAAATTAAAAAGCAAGATTTTGTGCATACTTTAAGAATTAGAGTTTATTTCAATTACAACATTTTAGGAGCAAAATGCATACCCAATTTTTGACTTACAAATCTAGTTTCTTACTTTTTAACACCTTATAGCTGTTAAGATTTTCCAAACATTTGCATGGTAAGATAATATTTATAGGGGTGTCCCAATCACCGTGGATAGTACCATATATTATATTTCCCAAGCGAGTGTGATTTCTGAGAAACTTTATTAACAAAGGTTGTACCGTTTAAATTAGCGCATAAGACGCACTTAACAATTTGTTTACACCTACTTCCGGTTTGAAGATCTAGCATACATCAATTTTGCCCAGTAATTATTATATATTATAATACAAAAGTAATGTATTGTGATTATCAACGCAAGTACAATAAGCTGTCGAAAATTTTATTTGTATATTCGGAAGTCCCATATTTTAAGGGTTGAATTTCCGTCCATTGTTGCATGCAATCCGACGTACAATTGAGAAGTAACTCAAGCGTTCTATTTTCTGAAAACATTCTCGTCTAAAACATCAAACATTTCACGTTAAAATTCAATTCTATGTACCTACACGATAATCATTATTTTCACGAGATGCATTTTTATTGAACGTTTCTAATTGAATGACCGGTTCCAACGTTTAAATTTTTAGAATTAAGTTCTCTAGAATACAAGCGCGGATTTATTAATTCCACCGTCCTCTGCCCCCTTTTTTTATGGAGGGGGAATGCATTTACGTATTCCCGGGTTTATCATCCTCTGCCCTGAAATCTCCATCGTTCTTGATCTACGCGCCTTAACCGCGACTTTAAGTTTGCGCAAGCAAGTTGATAGACAAGTTGGAGCGTCTGTGGCGGGCTTTACATAACACTGTCGCGTATTCGTCCAAATGCTCCTCGCATTTGGGCCGTAAACTGGTGTGAGGGAGAAATTCGATACTCCTTGGGTCCTTTCAGCCATAAATTATATCCGGGAAAGTTCCTCATTGCTACAGGGTCCCGTGGGCCGGGACAGGAACAGACAACTGGAGTTTCCTCGGGATATACAACACTTAACCCTGCCTTCCGCATCTCCCTGGAAATTTCTTCGCGTTGCGTGTTGGCACTCCCACCCCCGGTCGTAACAGAAAGCTAAAAAATGCGCACAAGCTCCTTAGTCCAGTCAGTGGGGAATTTTGCCCTACAAAAGGTGGGTAGTAGTAATTTTTTAATATGTTGTTAAGGTCTGGGCCTTAACAAAAGATCCAAGTTTTCGACCTTGGAGAGGGTCCGTTCGAGCCGCCATACTGAATGAAAGGAACAAAAAATATTTTTTTTCAAAATGACTCCCGAGCGGTTGATTTTGCGACAAAAATGTTTAAATAAAAGTTAAAGAAGATAAAATTCCTCACATTTTTTGCATCATCGTTTTTTTATAAGTCGAATATGCTTCGAGTTACAGCGGCGGAAAGATGAACATTTTCCCCAAAAGAATAGTAACACTCGCCATTTTTGTGATTGTTTTTAGTGTTTTTTGCTGTTTACAAAATATAATAATTTTATCCCTGATAGGCCTAATCCACAGCATCCTGATCTTAGGTGGAAATGACGCTTGAGCTACGCGACTATATTATTAGCGTTTTCCTTTCTTTGATGGTTTTGGTTGGTTGGTGTTGACATCTTGAGTATAATCTGTGTCCTCAATGTCATCATCATCGGTGCTTCTGAAAATACATTGTTCTTCAATTATTATTGGTAAATTTTGGTCATCTTCGTCTTCACTGTCGATTCTAACCACCAGTACATTTTGGCATGACTGACTACTGCAGAAGCCACACACAACGGAGCACTTCAACCCAGCTTTCCTGCAACCACATGCTGCACCGAATCCTTTTCGACAAATGCATGAAATGAGTTTCAATAAGGTGTCGCGTGCTGGTTGCTTTGTCATTGTGAGTGAAGCAAGTCCATTGCTGTCAAGTTTCCAGCCCCAGTCTTCTGATTTTTTCTCGATTCCATACCATTTTTGGACTTGGTGGTACGTCCTGAATGCATTATACCGCGCGACGTCCTTCGTTGGTGGCAAAGAATTAGATTTACTTTTTGTGGTCGATTTAGCGAAACATTGGTAGCGGATTTCTTCCAAGATGTCCTCTTCCATATTGCCACCATACAAAGCAACGAGAAAGCGTGCTCCAGCGTTTTCGATGTGCTCTGGTGTTACATTCTGATTTTTAATGATGCTAATGGTGGCACAGAGTCCTGTTGTTTTCTGGAGAAGTGAACAAAATTTTATCTTTCCTTGGCTGAAGATTGACGATGTCGTATCGCAGCCACTAAACGCATAGAGAAACAGAATGTTCTCAGCCACTTCTTCATGTTTCAAACTATATTCGCGGAATATAGTTTTTCAGCAATTCTGCCTATTCCTGGTTTGCGGAGGTAGATGTAACTGAGATGGTGCTAATGCTGTCAGCAAAACAAGAAGACCAACGTCTTCACCAACTACGAAAACAGCATCAAATTTTGAGCACAAGGACATTGCTGTTCTGACAATCAACCCATCAGCATCTTCTTCCGCCTGTTTAACCCTTTCGCTACGAACGGTGACTATAGTCACCCAACGACTGACGCTCACTAGGTACGAACGGTGACTATAGTCACCCAACGACTGACGCTCGCTAGGTACGAACGGTGACTATATTCACCCAACGATTCACGCTCGCCAGGTACGAACGGTGACTATAGTGACTTCCGCAAGTGTACACTTTCGGCGCAGCGGCCCGTTCAGCGGGAGTAGCACGCCGAAAGATCGGCCCGTAGCGAAAGGGTTAATAAATAGCAGCCTGTTCCATTTTTTTTGTCAGCATCGAAATTAGATGGGTTTTATTGTTTTCGTCGGCTAAAAATAATTCTTGGGAAACTTGAACCGACATGGTTTCATCGAAGAGAGCATCCGCAGACATATGCTTCTTCGATCGGCGAAGTCTTTCTGCGGCCTTTGTATTCTTTTTGCCACTATCAATCGGATATCCATCGAAAACAACAACTGCATGTGAACCGTAGTGACTTCATACATATTGAACGTACGATTTTACGAAGATACGCGTCAATCAGTTTCTCATTATTATAATTCTTGGACTCTCATAGCGCCCATAAGTTTTCTTTTGACATGCGGCATGCACACTTACTGAGGATGACGCTTTTAAAATACGCACGTGTGCGCGATTGCCTCGTTTCTCGCTCGGTTTGAGAAGAGTCTGCACGCCTCTCTCTTTCACAACAACTGAGTCAATTTCATTTAAACGTTTATCGCAAGTGAAACACAAATTCATTTCGGGATTTGCCATAGCAAAACGTGGCGTAACAACCAGCGAACTATAAGCTACGACTGCTACGAGCACACTGAGTCACCCGTCACTCCTGTCAGCCGTAAAGTTGCGCGTCGGTATATAGATGGCAACAAATATATCGATACTTTTATTTTATCGATATATCGCGTCGTATTTATCGATATTTATAAATCGATATATTATTTTTGATTTATCGAAAAATTTAAATATCTTCGTCGTTAGTGTAATTTATTCTTAGGACATTTACCGTCAAAAATGGGAAGTGTTACTATGTTTTCCGGAAAAATGTTCATCTTTCCGCCGCTGTAACTCGAAGCATATTCGACGTATAAAAAACGATGATGCAAAAAATGTGAGGAATTTTATCTTCTTTAACTTTTATTTAAACATTTTTGTCGCAAAATCAACCGCTGGGGAGTTATTAAAAAAAACACATTTTTTGTCCCTTTCATTGAAAATGGCGGCTCGAGCGGTCTCTCCCCGAGGTCGAAAATTTGGATTTTTTGTTAAGGCCTTTTGTAGGACAAAGGCCTTTTTTGGCCCTCACTGACTGGACTACCTGGTCGAAGAGCGACCAGTACGTTCAAAAACCTCCGAGCGACCAGAACAGCTCGCAAATAGTTTTCATTGTTTGTTTTCCCTTACAAATTGGAGTAATTTTATTCATTGTTAACTTGTTCATTACAGGGTCTGGCACCCTGCATGCGCTGCGGCATTGCGTAATGAGCATTTTTATGGGGGTCGAAAATTCATATTTTGAAGTGATTTTATAAAAGAAGAAAACATATTGAAAATCATTGTCATAACCTCAATATACTGAAACGGAAATTGCCAGATCATTTTATTAGGCCGAACAGCTCGCCAGACGCCTCAATTTGTAATTAAAAAAATGGATTTTTGAAGTCATAGTATAAAATCTGGCGCAGCGCTCTCTGTGTGGTATTATGCGTTTACACCCCACGGTCACTTAATTGACTAACCGGTTTTCTCACTTCGGCTAGGTCGTAGGAGAAAGGGAAGGCTGTGACGTAGCTCAAAATGTACCTGGCCAAAGTGAGACAATGCACGACAAGATAGTGCGTTTAGACCTGACTATATTTAAAGGCAACGGTTCCCGCCGCTGCGCGACGTTACCAAGCATTTTCAGTGATTTCCACTCCCATTCCTTAACCGTCCCCGCTTCCCGCAGCTCCCCGCGACGGCCCATACTTAGGAATGAAATTACAATACTTCAACATTTTTTTTGAACATGTTCGCAGTGAAATATCCGTCTGGCATTTTAGAGAGGGGCTTAGAATTAAATAATCTATTTGTGTAAAAAAAGCCAGACTTTATACTATGACTTCAAAAATCCATTTTTTTAATTACAAATTGAGGCGGCTGGCGAACTGTTCGGCGTAATAAAATGATCTAGCAATTTCCGTTTCAGTATATTGAGGTTATGACAATGATTTTCAATATGTTTTCTTCTTTTATAAAATCACTTCAAAATATGAATTTTCGACCCCCATAAAAATGCTCATTACGCAATGCCGCAGCGCATGGATATGGAAAGAACATAAGTTCGCCTCACGATTTATTATAGAATTTTTCTTTATAAATCACTACCACAAAAACGTCGCTGGCTCTCCGTCTAAAACGCCGGCCAAACGGGTGTACGGGCCTCTGCTCGACTGGCTCACAACGCTCCAATCGACGATCGATAGCATACTGCATCCCATTGGCGGCCGACGCGTCGTGGGGGGACACCCCGGTAGGCGATTGGTCGGTCGTCGATCCGAAAAACTATTTTATAGAATAGAGAAAAAGAACTGTAATGTAATGTCAAAATTGCTGATTATTTGATAAAGGAGATTTAAGACTTTTTGATTAACAATCATCAGAACAAATAAAATACTTGTACATGTCCTACATTTCAAATTAACATCTTATCGATGAGTTCAGCGTAGATTCAATCTCGTCGACATCAATTGTGTTACCAGGACGAATAATTTATAGTCTAGTTTCACGAACAAAGTTTCAACTTATTCAAAATTTCGGCAGTTCATTGATTATTCTTATATTTTAATCAAATTGAAGGGAAGTTGAAATCTGCAATAAATTTTCTTTATATTGGATTCAGTAATAAATTTTGAAAAAAATGTGAAATACGTATGAATTCGAAGAATGTTTTTCTTAAATTTTAAGTCAATGAGTCTTGTACGTTTTGCTAATATTGGTGAATATTCTTAAAACTGGTGGTGATATGGACTTTACGATATAAAATGTTAGAATTTTATAGTCGATCTTTATCTCTTGAATGTTTAGTAATGAAACTAAGATATACTAGAAGAAAATTAGAAATATATAGGAAAAGACGTGGTGATAGTGTACGTAGTCACTCTGAAAGTTTCCGGCCTATAAAGAATTTCACAACCTAGATTCAATTCTCTATTTATTTCTTTTCAAAGTAGTCTCCATCATTATTAACACATGGACTGCCAGCCACCAACGCTGCCGGGTTAAAGTACTTACATTTTACTTGTGAATCACATATGATTCACATGGCAGTTAAAACCCTCGCCTTACCGAAACCGAGTCAGTTAGGACCCGAAACATACATTTTCAAGGATATTTCTTGGCTCTGTCACTTTTTTTCAGTAATCTTCCGTGAGTTCTCGTGATTTACAATAAGAATGATGGCTTTAAAATGGATTTTTCAAAAACAATTATTTTTTGAAATATGTTTATAACATTTATTTATATTATTTTAGTTACTTTATTGTTGTCTTTTCGTAATAAAATATTAAACATGATATTATGAAAAATTATTTAATTATGATTTCCTTGACTCGCTATTGAATATTATCAAAAAGAAATGTGTGTGTCTTTCAGTCAGTTCAGGGTCAGAGAATTGACCCGGTTTTGGGATCCAAAGTTTTAAAATTATTTTGGTACGGCGAGGGTTAACGCGTTAATACACATATTAATTCTCTTAAATCACTTTTTAAAATGGTTTTCCAGCTATCTTTCGCTAATTCGTTTATTTCATCAATAAATGTAGAAACTGCTTCTTCGGGCCTATTTACTAACGGCGTAGTAAGGAATGGAAGTAGTCAGAGATTGCGCACGGCGCACATGCGGTATAGTATAGCTGGGGCATTTCACAAGAAAACGACAAAGCGAAACCCATGGGGGGTCGGGAATTTACTTCATATATTTTTTTTTTCTTAAAGGTTTTTGCGTTCTAAACACACTCCTAAGTGGATTTTTTTATTGCCTTAGTTTAAACGGGATATCTCTCGGCAATATTGAAAAATGTGATTTTCAGGGCTAATTTTCGAATAGAAGAAATGATAATTTCAAAAAACAAAATATAAGGTTTTGTTTTTAAACGTATTTTCTGGATAAAAATATACGGTATTACCAGTACCGGCAGAAACGAAAATAACCATTATTTTTTCGCCTCCTGGAAATATGGCATTTTTAATTTCAAGAAAAAAAAATTTTAATTAATCTTCAAAGAATTACAAACTTTTTAAGCCGTCACACACCATGGAATGACGATTTTTCAATGTTTTATGCACTATTTTAGAAAAAAAAAAAACAGAAAAATTTTTTTTTCCATGAGTAATATTTGCTGAAACTTAATCACACAAAAATTAACTGTTGAGCAAGTTATTTATCAAAAATCACGATAAGGAAAGCGAAATGTAGGACAAAATTGTGACAAATCGACTCATATATTATTTAGAATGAATTATGATTTTATTGATATTTATTAAGTGTTTTATTGAATAAAATTTGACATAACATCTTACTGTTTTTTCAATATATCAAGGACTTGATAGTCTGGCGAAAACGAATATCCTTTTGTTTTAATTTTTCCATTTCCGTCAGGAATAATGCAGTGAGAGCGCAAAGTATCACGTATGGGCTTTGCGCGACAGAAGCGATCTGATAATTCCGATTTTATCACATCATAATTCGTAAGATCCCAGTAACGAAATGTTAGTGACGGTAGATTATCCGGCTTAGATACCCATTCATATAGAGAGCCATTGGAGTTATTATTTGTTCATGTGCTGCAGACTTGCTCGAGCAGTTAATCGCTTAATAGTTCCCCCAATACCATCGGAAAGGCCCTTTAACAAAATCATTAATGATTCTAGAAAAAGCGTAAACCGTGTACGAGTCGTGATGCAAGCAATTTGACATCATGCAAAGACTTTTGTGGTTCAAAACAAAATTTTCTTTAAAATATATTACAACGGGATAAATCGTAGTCTGACTGTTGTTCCAATGGTATCCGGGTGCGGCGTTTTGCACGACGAAAGCATAGTTCTCTGCGAAATCGCAAAGAACTATGCAATCAGCATTTTAATCATATTTAAGCATATTTTTTAAATGCCTTTTTTCAGTTTTCATCAAAATGAGGGAGTTATTGTCTTAGGTGCTACAAATAGACGAGACGATTTGGATAAAGCACTTATGCGGCCTGGTCGATTTGACGTTGAAATATACGTCAATATACCCGATTATCGTGGTAGGAAGGAAATTTTGGACTTATATTTAGGAAGAATTTTATTCCGAGATATTGACGTAGAATATTTAGCAAGGTGTACATCTGGATTTACTGGCGCTGATATAGAGAATATGGTAACAAACATTCATAATATTAAATAATTTAATCATTATAAATATTAGCCTTTGTATTTAAAACATGCACTGTATAATTTCTGTTTGAAAATAGATCAACCAAGCGGCTTTAAGGGCAGCAATGGATGGTGCAGAGTACGTTACAATGCAACACCTAGAACGTGCCAGAGACAAAGTAATCCTCGGACCTGAAGGGAAAACTAGACTGCCAGATGAAGAGGTTAATCGCATCACAGCTTATCATGAAGGAGGCCATGCACTTGTTGCATATTATACAAAGGAAGCTACTCCTATACATAAAGTTACAATTGTACCACGGGGACCATCTTTAGGACATGTAAGTGTTATGATTATTTAATGGAATTTACTAAATATGAAATTCAAGATCAGTAGTTTAAATTATATGTTCCGTCGCACGTAAAGCGAATGTCCACATATCGTTTTCTAACAATCATTTGATTAATGTAATTAACAGCCAACGTCCCTCCACAGTTGATCGATACGTTGGCTGTAGGTACCGCTATAATACGAATACTAAGTCAGCGTTGAAAAGGGTAGAAATAACGAATTCCAATAGATGACCGATCGGGAAAAACCTAATACCCGACTCATACAGGTATAAAGGACCGATTCATCATTTGAGGTAGCCTGACCCATCTTTAGGGTCAGGGACGAACAATCGGTACTCTTGCCCGTTAGGTCCGGGACTCGGGAATTACTCAGCGTCATCCCTTGTGCCAATGTTATTTCTCTCCCAGCCAATCAGGACACTTTGCATCAGCCCACGCTATCCCCATGCAATTATTGTTAGATGTAAGCTATATAAGACGGAACCAAATGTGCGGTAGTCAATGCATTTAACCCGGCATTGGTCACTATATGAGCATTTTGCTCACGCTTATACGCGACCGCCGGTGTGAAAGTACTTCTAGCGACCAATGCCGGGTTAACGTAGTGCACCTGAGCGTATGTACAGTGCATTCAGTGTGCAAGTGCTTTAACCCTTCGTCACTCGCTCGAAACCTACGACCTTAGGTGGTCGCACGGTGAGCGCTGAGACGCCGTGCTAAACGGAGCACGCTGTTGCCACATTACCGGCTACTTTTCACTGAACGGGAGACGAATGTAAGTGCGTCGTGGCAACACTGTATCTCGAGCGTTTGTCGGAGAGTTACTCGCACTGGGCGGCTCGGCGCCGCTTTTCCGTTCGCTCGGACAATTATCATTTTTTTGAAGTGAAACTTCTTTACCGTGGGGGCTGCAATTTTCCAGCGTAACGAAAATTCTCATCGCTTGAGGGGAATATAGCTAGGTACGTGGTGGGAGGACCGGCAGAGGAGGAGAGTGCCTCAGCGGCGACACTACTCCGATGCTTGCGCTAGTGGTCGAAAGGGAAGATGGCGGGTGAGGGATAGGTACAGTCGGTTCAACAAGAAACGTTCCTCGATTTTTCAAAAACTATTGAAGATTTTAAATTTCTTTATTTTCGCGTGAAAGTTTATTCGAAGGTTTACGGCGCAGATATCGAGTTGCTTCAGTATTACTTGAACTGTCCGAGAGAGCAGACGTAAGCCATAATGAGTATTGTGTATGCCAAGCGTTTTGAAGCGATCTTCCTGTGTACCCATCTAAAAGGTCCACGAATGACCTACACCGCAGTGGCTAAATTTCTTAAAAAGTCGGAGACATTCGTGAAGAGGTGGGTTGACCGGTATAAAGCCATTAAAACAGTCGATGATCTTCCCGAAAGAGGCAAATCTCGAGCAACAACGACCGCGCAGGATAAAGCGATCGTACGGCTATTCAAACGTATCCCCACTTTACAGTTGCGAAAAGCCAAGGTTCTACTAGCTAAAAGGGGAATCGATGTCAGTGTGAACATCATTAGACAGCGTTTAGCTGAGGCGAAGTTACAGTATCGGAGTACGAGGGTGAAACCCCTGCTCTCGGAGGACCATATGAAAAAACGGAAGGCGTAGGTTGCTGAAAATCTCAACCGCGACTGGTCGAAAGTAATTTTCTCAGATGAAGCGTCGTTTAGAGCATGGTGTTCCATAAATCGTGCTTGGTCTACCGCTGGTGAGCGATTGCTTCAGCGAACTGTTAAACACCCAGTCAAGATCCATGTTTGGGTATGCTTCTCTGAGCGCGGTTTTGGATGTTTGGAACTCTTTACCCAGAACCTGGATGCTAATAAAATGCTCAGCATATACAAACGTGGTGTTCTAAAGTCTGCTAAGATAATGTTTGGGGCCAATAATAAAGATCGGATCTTACAAGAGGACAACGACCCCAAACATCGCAACCGGCTCTGCACCGCCTGGAAAGATGATAATGGCATCGCGACCTTAGACTGGCCTTCACAGTCTCCCGATGCCAATCCAATTATTAGAAACGTCTGGAGTGTTTTGAAGAGGAAGCTTGTAGGAAAATGTGTTTTTACCCTCAAGCAGCTCTCGCGAAAAATCAGGGAGATATGGCGTTCATTACCCATGATATATGCCCAAAAATTGGTGGAAAGCATGACCCAAAGATGTCCAGCCATTCTGGATAACGATGGGGATTGGACGATGTACTAGGTAAGCGCGCCGTAGACCTCCAAATATACTTTCACGTGAAAAAAAAAAGAAACTGAAAATCTTCAATAGTTTTTGAAAAATCGAGGAACGTTTCTTGTTGAACCGACTATACGTAGCGTAGCATGTTAGTTGTAACGGTCGGGTGGTGAGACGGCAGAGGAGAGGTAGAAATAACACAGTAGTGATGCTACTGAATTCTCGTAACACTGCTTGTGTCTGTCTACTCTTCAGTTTTCGTAACGGCTAACGATTGACGCTACCATATTTTTACTATTTTATTTGAAGTATCTACAATTTATTTATTCGTATGGAGAAGAGTTATTGATTTGTATAATTAACTTCATAAGTATAATTTATTTTTGTTATGTACAATACATACTCTGATTTGTGTGAAATATCAAAAGTGTTCCGACAAACGTGTGCTGCTGACGCGCTCGCAGTCCGGCATCTTTCTCGAAAAGTAATTACCAGACGAGTCGTAATACCCCCCCCCCCTACACACACACACACACACACACACACACAAAATACCCATTACGATAATCGAATTTCTAATACCGGACCCTAGCGCTCAGTATCATCTCGATCTGAGCACCTTGTTAGTCTAGAGTTAAGCTCGCTATCGGTCAAAATGGCCAAGGTACATACAAACCGGTATGCCGACTTGTCGACTCAAATTCGTCCACTTCTGCGCATGACGTCACGTGGGAATCTCTTTCGAATAGTAAGAGGTCTACAACTTTGCTTCCGCCGTTTTCATCATATTGAGATATGAGAGAAACGGCGGATGCAAAGTTATACATGTATTATATATCATTAACAGTTACTTCTTTGTTTGGGTGTTTAATGTCCTTTCCGGGAAATTAATCGTTTAATTTATAATTAATTAATCTATCCGGGAAAGGTGCGGAACTGTGAGCGCATTCGCAGTCTAGGTTCGCCGAAACATACCGCCCGCCTTGCCATTGCGACCGATGGCGAAATGAGGTTTATATTAGCACGTTATTTAGATTGTGATGATAATGAACGGTAAGAACCGATATCTAGACGTCCTCTTGTCAACTCAAATTTCCGGAGGAAATTAATCCTTTAATTTATATTTAATTAATCTTTCCGGAAAAGGTGCGGGACTGCGAGCGCATTCGCAAGTTCAAGTTCAGACGGACAATACATGAAATTACTTTGTAATGTAAATACATTAATGATCAATATTGATAGCAGTGATGATGAAACTGATATTGATCTCATAGGTACTTAAAATTGTATCTATCATTTACAATAGTCATAAGTTTTATATCTATAAATGAGCTTTGCTCTTACGTAAATAAATCTTTGAAATAATAGATGAAATATCTAATGTTATTAATATTACCATAGTTGGATATAGAACACATGAAAAAGTAACCGGTAATGATATACGTGTACAACTTTGCATTCGCCGTTTTTCTCAATAGGAAAATGGCGGAAGCAAAGTTGTACACCTCTTACTATACAAAAGCGGTTCCCACGTGACGTCACATGGCGTGGGAAAAATGCGTAAGAGCATGCCGTTTTAAGTGTACCGTAACAATGGCGATGGCGGTATGTTTCAGCGAATAAAGGTTGCAAATGTACTTGCCGTCCCGTATACTTCCCGGAAGGTTAATTACCGGACTGATCGGAATAAGTCATCTCCCACTCTAATAGATACCGCTATGTGTGGAATGCTAAGTCAACTTGGTAAAGGGGAGAAATGACGAATTCAATAGATGACAGTTCGGATAAATCTAATACCTGGCTTATCAGGTATAGAAGGTCGCTTCACCATTCGGCGTAGTCTGACCCCTCTTTATTGCCAAGAACGAGCAACGATAGCACAGAGTAACAGAGGCGACACTCCGTAAAATTCCTTTAATATTTGCCGCTGCAGCGCCGTGACCTTGGCATTTAACTGGGATACTGGTGCTGTTGCCAAATGTCGCCGAATTACCTATTTTGAGGAAATGCACGGATGTCAAAATGTTCTCAGGCGAGAAGCTATTCATATTTGGGTGTCGTCGGGGCTTTTCAGAGTTTCTCGGCGTGAGACCGCCCTTTAAACCGTATACTGTAGCACCTCTCTCGTAGTTTGAGCTGTGTCTCAGGCAAGAGACCATTCATATTGACGCTTTTCGGATGTTGTCGGGGCTCCTCGGAATTTCTCGGCATGAGTCCGCCCTTTAAACGGGATACTGTATGCATCTCTCTCACAGTTCAAGTTTCCTTGTCTTACTGTCGCCTCTGTTACTCTGTAACGATAGGTACGTAGCGTAGCATGCTATACAGGGTGAGCCAAATGTATGGAAACGGTGGAATAACTTTCGAGGGAGACATTTTGAAGAAAAATGTTTCAAACAAAACATTTAGGATTTTTCCCTGGCCATCCAATGGTGACCTTGAATCTGACCATGAACTCGACCTTGAAGGTCATTCCAAGGTCAAGGTCGCTTTTTTAAATGGGAACCCCTATTTTTTATGGCGGATTTGGAAGGAGCGGAAAATTTTACGTCCGAATATGACCTTTGACCTTCACCTTGGATTCAAGGTAAAGGTCAACGATCAAATAGGAAAGTTTTAGGTTTTTTCCCTGGCCATTTAATGGTAACCATGAATATGACCTTGACCTCGACCTTGAAGTTCATTCCAAGTTCGAGGTCTTTTTTAAATGGCAATCTACATTTTTTATCCACCGATTTATCTGAAATTTGGTACGGGGTTTTTTTTGGGTTGCTGATTACGATTCTGAAGATAGATTTTGAAAATACTTCAATACAAGATGACGGATCCAAGATAGTGGCAAAATTTTGGAATATCCACCGATTTATCAAAAATTTTGTGCTCATGTCACCTTGCCTTAAGTGGCCGGTTGCTAACACCATAAAAAATGTAGGTTGCCATTTAAAAAAGATACCTTGAACTTGGAATGAACTTCAAGGTCGAGGTCAAGGTCAGATTCATGGTTACTATTAGATGGCCAGGGAAAAAACCTAAAACTTTCCTATTTGATCGCTGACCTTTACCTTGAATCCAAGGTCAAGGTCAAAGGTCATATTCGGACATAAAATTTTCCTCTCCTTCCAAATCCGCCATAAAAAATAGGGGTTCCCATTTAAAAAACCGACCTTGACCTTGGAATGACCTTCAAGGTCGAGTTCATGGTCAGATTCAAGGTCACCATTGGATGGCCAGGGAAAAATCCTAAATGTTTTCTTTGAAACATTTTTCTTCAAAATGTCTCCCTCGAAAGTTATTCCACCGTTTCCATACATTTGGCTCACCCTGTATGCTTGTTGTAACGGTTGGGTGGGAAGACGGCAGGGGTGAGGTAGAAATGACGACTTTCGATTTAATATATATGAATTACTTATATTTCCCCGAGAATTCCCTTCATGCAAATACCATATGCGGTCAGTATGGGATTTTTGGACAAGTCATCAATGTCCCTGTGGACGTAGATCTCATGGTAAAGGCACTACCAAGGGACGTAAGCGATGATTTCTGTATCAACGTGCACATCAAACGTAAACAGATACACAAATCAAGCTATTTAATTGGTTTCGCGAACAAAAAAAATATAAAAAAATCGGGCTGTACTATCTTTGCGGTACTCCACTGTACAAAGTCTACAAAATAAAAATTGATACTGTGCTGCAAGATGTCGTCTTGATAATGGATAATTCATGTTAATTGTTGCTATATATATATATATATATGCGTAACGTGTAGTTCGAGGACATTTTCGTGCACTGATCGGTTACTTCGGGGACATTTGTGTACTTTGAGGACAGTCCCCGAAATTTTTACTCATGAAGTGTATACTTTGAGGACAGTCCCCGAAATCATCAACGCAAGTCTTACGTGTAGTTCGAGGACAGCCAAAATTGGTGTTACTTTGGGGACAGTCCCCAAAGTAACAATACATTAATCGGTTTCTTTGAGGACTGTCCTTGAAATAACAATTTATAAGAAGGACAACTATAATTACGTTTTTAATCGAAAGCAACTATCCAGAAAGTATTTAATATTGCAATGACTTTGCTTAAATTTAATTTTATAAAATTTACAATATAGCCATTTCATTGCAGCAATCTTACAACACTTGCGTTCAAATATATTATTGCAAAATTGTAATAATACAAGCAATATATTCAATTGCATAAATTGCAATATATTCAAGAATTTATAATTTCAAAATAAATCAATTTTATTTAAATTCTTGTAAAATTATCTACCAACGTTGGGAAAAAATTTCTTTGAGAAATCACTAAGCAGCATCTCAAACAACAACGATTCTAGACATTTTTACTGTAATAAAAAACTCGAACATCACAAATTAACCTCCCCCCCAATTATTAACGTAGACATCGAAAATTTAACCTCTTTCTCTTTCTCGCTCGGGAGAGAAGTCATTGCCCGATTATAAGTACAGTCATCCCCCGCACTAGCTCGGGGGATATTTCCGTCAGTGCGAATTCACTAAAGCGTGAAAAAAAGCAGGGGGCCTTTCTCGAGTCACTCGCAAAGTTACGTATATGCATCTTAGCCAATAGATCAATCAGGACCAAGTATTCCGTTGTGGTAGGGGTCCTGATTGGCCTACTCACTAAGAAACGTATACCAGGTCTTTGCGTATGTGTTGACATAGGAATCGTGCGAGTGCGGGTGAGAAGGCGGATTAACACTGATGAACCCATAAGAGTTTCTCTGTCGCATACTCCAACTGGACAAGTCCGAGGAGGACGGAGAATGTGCGACAGAGAAACTCTTATGGCTTCACCAGTGTTAATCCGCGTTCTCACTCGCACTCGCACGATTCCTATGTCAACACATACGCAAAGACCTGGTACGTTTCTCTTGCGAGTGACTCGAGAAAGGGGGCTCAGCAGGGGTTCGGACCCTCGATGCTTCTACAGTATCGTATCAACGAACTGAAAATGAGTGACCAAGTCTTTCCACAAGTGTTCTATTCTGTTATTCCTACATTGATTAATGTAATGATAAGTAGTTGTAATTTATAATTTGTAAGTCGGACGATTTCTACTTTTCCTTCCCCCGACATCGTGTTCATACTTCAAAATTTCAACGAAAACTGACTAAAATTTGTTTGCATATGTTTGTCAGTAAGGAATACGGCACTGCTAGATATGGAAATATGCAAATTACGGAAATTAGTAGTTTCATTTTACAAAGTGTGTACAGCACCGTATTTTCGAATAGTTTTTCTTAAAAATGAACGCATAACATGTACAAAATATGTCACCTAATTAGGAGTATGATTAATAAGAATAAAATACCTAAATGGGATTATTGAAATAAAAAAATGAAACTCTTTCTCGGGGAATAGGTAATTAAGTTAACATTGCCGAGGAAGAGTAAAAACATTTGAAGGAAATTATATTTATTAAGTTACCTGCTTTGTTTTCAAAATATTATACATTAATTGGTACATAAATAAAAAAGTACAAAAAACATATTATAACCTATATACAGTTACATGTTATCTGAAACTATTACATGCCCGACTCCTTATTGTTATTCCCAACTGTTAAAAAAATTATTCGGCACGTTATTTGGGAACTCGGACTTTTACATAAAATAGGAAAGCATACTAGGCTATAAAACTAAAAAATACATGTACATCCAAATGTTTTTTACTCTTCCTGAGCAATGTCAACTTAATTATCTATTCCGAGAAAGAGTTCCATTTTTTATTTTAATAATCCCATTTATAGGTATTGTATTCATATTAATCATAATCCTAATTAGGTGATATATTTTCTACATGTTGTGCATTCATTTTTTAAGAGAAACTATTCTCAAATTCAAAAATGCGGTGCTGTACACACTTTGTAAAATGAAACAACTACCTTCTTATAATCGGGCCCTGACTTCTCCCCCGAGCGAGAAAGAGACTAAAGCGGCCCTGACTTCTCTCTCCAGCGCGAAAAAGACCGCACGTGTCGGTGTTTATGCGGCGGTTAGCGTAATCGGAAACTGCAGTCTAACCGCCGGTTGAAGTTCAACCTTCGGTTAACCGGACTTTATAATACCGGCCCTCTCTTATCGTCACTTGAACACTCTTATGTTTTAAAAATTATATGATGCGACATTGTAACTAATGTAAATTTTCCTTTGAAACAAGGAAAGTAATGCTTCTATGTACCGAGGAAAATCATGCAGCATTATATTTGACTCGGCTAAATTTAATTAACGAAACCATGGAATAGATTTCAACAATTACCAACTAACGGAGAGTTAACAGGGTTTTGTTAGTGCAAGGCGAAAAGTTGTAGCCATGATTTCGGAATATGATCCTATGTTAATAGGACTAGCAGTTGCTTTGTTGTCTGAAAAAAAGAAAAAGATAAAGCGCAAATGTTCGAAATGGGTAAAACAGTGGTTAATAAATCGCGCGACAAGTGTATTTGCATATGCACTTAATCGACGAATTACAACTGGAACTTGATGATTATCGAAATTAGGCAATATCTGCTTAGGTACACCCGGGGACACGAAATCTGTCGCTGGTGACTATTTAAAATTTTATTTTTAAACGTACTAACCAATGATTAATAATCCTTATACTTTCATTAACGAGAGTAGACGCCACCGTAGCTAATGAGGGCATGAGAATTAATTGTTCATTAATTTAGTACGTTTAAAAATGACATTAAAAAAAGTCACCAGCGACAGATTCCGTGTCCCCGGGTGTACCTACTTCTGCTATGCTTTCCGTCACACAAACTCTTGGCCTATATTTCTATGGCACCCATACACTTTTCGACATGCAGGCGAAAAGCATGGCCGGTGGTAAATTTTCAAGCGCCCACAGTTTTTCGGAAAGCCGAGAGTTCAGGCCGAGCCTTCCGGCCAATATGACCACTACGATTTGCCTTCCGGCTTGCATATCGAAAGGCCTGCCTTCCGGTAAACCGTATCGTGTATGGAGGCCTATAAACGAGACGCGCGTCGCCCTATCATAAATTAAGTCATCGAGACGCGCGTACGTCCGTCCCTGGACCGCACCACGGGACGTCGACGCATCTGATGTCTTCCCGGAGTCTTTCGCACGCCCTTTACTTTCAAACTTTCTCCGAACGAAATTACAGAAATTGAGAAAATATTTCTAACGTCATTCTTTCGTTCATTATGAGGAAACAAAGTTCAAGTACCAAAGTTACCTAACTCGACATACGTATATACCTAGCTCTTTGCTGTAGTTTTGAAAACTTTATGAGCGTTATGAGTATTTGAGACTGATTCGGGTGTTTTTTTTTACAGATGCCTTCTACGAGGGTTATAATTTTTGCTTTGATAATTTTGGAATAAAATTAGCTTTTTTTTTAACTTTTTGAGTGTAAATGTTTACTTTTTTAATTTATTTTCCTTCAAAAACATATTTAACCCTCCGTTAGACGCGTCAAATTTCTCTTATGCACAATAGGTAGGTAGGTAGTATGACAATAGGTCCGCTGGACCTATAATCGACTAACCGAGGGTTAACCCTCCGTTAGGCGGGTGGATTCTACTAGACGTGTTTTGGGTCTTTGCTGTTTTAAATAAAAGAATGGATGACCAAACATATACAGTCTTGGCACCAGCCGACATAGAGTATAATGCCCGCTGTTTGAAACATATCGGGTTTCGAAGCACTTGGAGGACGGCTCTGGCAAGTGTTTGGCACACGTCGAGTGGACGTATAGTGCAGTGAAAATAGGCGATTTTTTATTCCATGGAATGGAAATTAATCCGGACAGGATGAAACCTATACCAATCCATAGGGAAAAATCCCCTGAAAAACATATCAAAAGTTCCCAAAAACTTTGGCCGAGAAATATGTTTAATTAATGAAAAAGTAACAAGAATTGCGGTCGAGCGTCCTTTGAACGCTGATATTTCTCGTTCAATGGGTTCAATGAAATAGTAAAACTACCATTCCGTAGCGGAGAAAATTTTCTACAAAAAATAAGCGGAAACATCTAGCTCAAAGTGTTTCGTTTCAGTTTTATTAATGTTTTAAGCTTCTGCAGCGTCGTAAACGCCAAATAATCGGCTGATCGTTCGGCGTTTAAGACGCTCAGAAGATTAAACATTAATGAAACTAAAACGAAACATTTCCAGCTAGGGGTTTCCGCTGTTTTTTATAGTAAATTTTTCACGCTACAAAATGGTAGTTCTACTTTTTTAATTGAGCCCATTGAACGAGAAATATTAGCGTACAAAGGACGCTCGACCGCGATTCTTGTTACTTTTTCATTAATTAAACATATTTCCCAACCAAAGTTTTTTGGGAACTTTTGATATGTTTTTCAGGGGATTTTTCCCTATGGATTGGTATAGGTTTCATCCTATCCGGATTAATTTGTATTTCATATGTTATTTTGACTGCACTAATCTGCCACGGAGGATCTGCGGCCTGGGCGGCTGGTCGGACGTATGTATGCTATTGAACCGCTAGCGGTCGGTAAAGTGACATCCCAGATAATATATCGCTTCTCCAGAAGAACAATGACGCAAGTGCAAATTTTGAAATTTTTTAATTAAACCCCTCAATAGTCTTAAAAATGACTTTTAATTAAATTTTTTTAATTAAAAAATTTCAAAATTTGCACGCGTCATTATTCTTCTGGAGAATATATGGCGATATATTCATTCCTCAAAAGACGTGAAGGAGAGAAGCGTTGAAATTTCTTTTTGTTGTTTTGTCGTGTTGTCGGGGAAAATCATATTACACAGATACGTTATACATGCTCAAGTAACAATATTGAGATTTGTATCTGCTAAATATTTAATACTTAGAAAACAACTGTCCTCGAAGGAACCATTAGTTCTATTTTATATATTTCAGCAAGCGGATGTCCTCAAAGTCACCGTTATATATGTAACTCTAAATGTCTCTAGTTTTAGACATTTTAGAGGAAATTAGAAGCAGTTAGTAGTGCCTACTTGTTTAAAACGTCAAACGCAATTGATTCAAATACTTTTTTCTATTAATATAAAATGTCCCCATAGTCGCCATTCCTTACAAAATATAATGTCCTCATATTCGCGGATATATGCTATGTCCTCATAGTAGCTGTTTTACGCAAAATTCAAAATATCTTGAAATTTTATCATTATTATTTTTTCTACATAGTCCTAATATATATATAATGCCTCTCTGCATCGATTTAACCCAAAATATATCGTGTCCCCAAAGTAACCTTTAGACATATATATATATATATATATATATATATATATATATACAGGGTGTAACAGAGTAAGTGTTACAACGTGAAACTGTAGATTCCTTATGAAAGAAGACAAATATTTTTCCTCTTACAAAAATTTTCTGCAGGCTGTCGTTTTCGATATAGGGTAAAACAGAGCGAATTGGCGAATGAAGTTGGCCCCTCGTTTTTATGGAAAGTAATGGAAACGAGGGGCTGACTTCATTCGCCAACTCCTCCCATTTTACCCTACATGATGTCAAAGTTTTGAAAAAAAAACGTTTTTCTTTAAACCACGAACTACTTTTTTTCAAATTTGGCACAGTGGAAACACTCATTAGGTGTCAACACTCAAATCTGATAAAAATAGTTCGAGGTTTAAAGAAAAACGATTTTTTTGTCAACACTTTGACATCCTGTAAATCGAAAACGAAAGCCCGCAGAACATTTTTGTAAGAGGAAAAATCTTTTTCTTTTTTCACAAGGAATCTACAGTTTCACGTTGTAACACTTACTCTGTTACACCCTGTATATATCACCTAACAAGAAACTTGATGATATTATCGAATTCATTCATCACGTGTTGTTATCATACACTCCAGGTGGTGCAGTATTACTAAGAAAGGACTGGGGGACTACCAATGATACTGAGCGGTGACTTCAATGTTCAGTTCTCCAAACCTGAAAGTCAACCTCTCATTGACTTTTTGGCTAGAGAATTCAGTTTAAAAATCAACAACAACAATAATGTCAATACTCCCAACTACCAGGTCGGGTACAACAATTGATGCTGTATGCTCTAGGAATCTAGAAAATATTAAATCCCAAACGCGTTTGGGCCATATTTTAGCTATCATAAGCCAATTGTCACTATGATACACTGATAACTCTACGAATTCAGGTTTTTCTCAAATTGAATAACGAATTTCTTGTAAAATATATTAGAAAACATTAATTTTGAATTAGTTTTTTATTTAAATCATACTTTCATCCTTACTATTGCGAATTATTATTTCTTGTTCAATAAAAAAATACTAATAATTTATCTCTATAATTCATAAGCAAGAAGTTTAAGTTTCACTTCTGTCGTGCGTGGACTTCACGCATACTGTTTTTTTTTCACTGCATATTTAAACAATTTAGGTAAAATTATATACCCTGTATAATTTCATTCTTCATTTTTTCGGTCATCCTTAAATTGAAAAACAGTATTTAAAATTGTAGTTACGTCGTCGTCTTGAATGACTATCTCTTTTATACTCGTTACTTGAAGAGTACAAGTGTAAAACCGGCTAAAAAGGCCGGTTTTACCAACACGGTATAAACGCGGTATAGCGCTATACTGAGAATAACCAGCAATAAGCCTTACGTGTATTCTCAGTATAGCGCTATACCGCGTTTATACCTGTTGGTAAAACCGGCCCTAAGTGCCAAAAGGAAGAAGAGGAGTTATAATGAAAAAACTTCGCACATTAATAAAAACAGTAGTTTTTGTATATTATAATTTTTAAAAGTACACTACAATACACTAACATAGTAACGGAATACTTACCATAGATTATAATATTACCATTTGAAAGATATAATTAATGTAAATGACCTATTTCTAGAACATGGTAAGTCCAGTGGGAGTTTCCCTTTAAATGGGCTAAGTGCCGTACATTCTATCCACAAAAATAAGACAGTACATTATATGATTCGTAGTATAGTACTATTCAATAACATTAAGAACATAAATTTATATAAAAATCTTTATATGGATCTTCTAAATAAGGAATCATCTCTTAAATTTTGTTTTTTCTCCTCAGAAATTTTTTTACATTAGCCTGTTCACAAAATTCAGCAGTCCTAAGGTCATCTACCCTCCACAGTCATCTACAGTCTTGCCCTTTTTTAAAATTTTAGTTGACTTCCATGGTTCCTCCTCAGAAAAAAGTTTTCTTTTGTTTCTACAATACCCGGTTTATCGGCGGTATATCTCATTTGTGATACTTTGGAAACATTGAGAGACTTTGTATTTATGATATTATCTGCTGCTGCTTGGATATCAAAGAATCGATGTTTTAGCATATTAATAACTGAATTTTTTCGTGTGACTGGAAAACTCTACAATCGAGTGAAGATGCTCTGGGACAAAAGCCTTACATACTCTCTTCCTCTTTTCCATCAATGCAAAATCCCTGTCGCAAGGTAGAAAGCTGTAGCCAGAGATAAGGAATTTATGTTCAAT